>SNQJ01S0123026.1:4405-15727 GCA_010110895.2 Picea sitchensis | reverse complement strand
TGCGACTGAGACTAAGTTTTTCTTCAGACCTAAAACATGCATAACATTTTTCAATTGAAATGGTTTACCTGACTCCCTCTAAAAGGTAATGGTACCAATACCATTTTCACTGTATCGTCCATCATCGCCCATATCTATATGCATTCTGAGATCTTTCTTGATGCCGACCCCCCCCGAACCCTCAGGCTAGAGTCCACATAGGATCTTTCAACTTTGGCCCTTTAGAGTCTGACTGACTCTTTTCTTTCCTCTCGGGAAATTATTCACTCACTCTTTCTAAGTATAAATCACAGGCCCTCCTGAGTTATTCATGTGTGATCATTCATCGGCCATGAACTCCATGTTCAACACCCAACTGACATTGGGGATTTTCTCTTTTTTTTTCGGGATACCGAATTTTGCAATTTCGCAAATCCCGTGGTCAAGCACCTTACCTCTTCGACCTCTGAAACTCGAAATACCAAAAGCTGGACCCTTCTTTTCACTGATTTCATCTTTTCGCTCTTCACAATTTTGGGAGTTGCAATGAAGCACAACTCTACCTCTCGACTCCTGTGGTCCTGAAACCCGAATTACTGAAGTTTAAAATGTCCACCCTAAGTCCTGCCAAAGTTTGCGACTTCGAGATTTCCTTGGCGCTATGTCTCGTCCCCCTGTCAACAGGATTCCTAGTATGTCAAATCTTGAAACACCGAAACACTAGTGTTCCACTTCCGAGGAAAATCAATGGCTATGGTTCTTCCCCTTGGTCCAATGGTTAGTGCGATTTTGCGTACCGAGAATTCGTAAGGCTTATCCTCGAACTCTGTGTCTCCTATACCTTCCAGAACCCAAAATTCTGAAATACCGAAATGGTCTCCTTTCTCGGGACTTTGCGAATCCTGCCGTGAGGTTTCTCGTCTTTCCAACTATCCCCTCAAGCTGTACTATACTCCTGACATGGACTCCTGCCACCTGTCACCTTTTCCGATTTTCAGAACTTGAGCCACCCTTCGATAGATTCCTTTATTTTTGGGCTTTCCTCCCTACTGAGTCCTGATCACCCATCCTCAGGACTTCCGAAACTCTGAACTCCGAAGTTCCAAAATTTCAAACTCGTCACTCTTTGAATTCGCACACGAAACCTCCTTTCGCATTTCGGGAACTTGATCAGCCAAGGTTTTGGCTTGCACTTCGAAGTCCCGAACTTTGAATTCCTGAAATGATCTGATGCCTAAACGTATCACGATCGATGGTCCACGTTGACTCTACTTTCGAAGGTGTATTTGTCTGACGCTTAACTCCCCTGAAAATTCTACGGATCCTACGGTCCTCACTATTTTGGGAGTTCTCTTCTGAGGATTCAGACTATTCAATCCCTCCTCAAAGAACCTTCTGCTCAAATCAAACCTGCAATCCTTCTTTGGGATTTAGATTTTTCACAACTATTGGCACTTCCTTCCTTTCTTTTGAATGATTCCAAGGCCCTAACCTTCCTGATCTTCCTTCGCAAACTCAAGTCTCCTAGAAGGCTTCTGCATGCACTCCTTGTGACACTTCTCCAAATATTTCTAAAGATTTGAATCTCTTGACTCTATGCACTTCCTCTGCAACAACAGTCTCTCAACTCTCCTCTTGGTTGATAAGTTCTCAGCTTTCAACCATCCTGTGCAAACCTTGCACAACTCATGTGTCTCACCTGCACTTTTGCGGGAATGAGAACAATGATATCTTTCCTGAGCTTTCAAAGATAAACTCTGAACCTCCGTCAACGCACTCCTTGTGGATGATTTCACTGCACTCCTTACAGGAACTCTTACTCAGGAAGAGAAACAATTGAGACTCATTCTCTTACTCTCTCAGACTTCAACCATTTAACATGAAATCATACATTCATAGCATAAAAGAAAATGCACAAAAAAAAGAGTAAAACAACCATAAGCATAACATTCAACATGTATACACAGAAAGTATTAGACCACCATGAGTCTGAATCAAAGCTTCATATATTAATCTCAGAACTTTTGTACATGGGTTATTCTCTACTACTCTATGTTTTTCCTCTATGCTAATGTGCTTAATCATACAATCCCTGATTGATACAATGATACAAAGATGAGGGTGTCTATAGTCATTTTCCCACCAGCTCCTAAAACTGTCTAATCTAGAATTTTTTAAATCTACCTACTTTCATTAACTATGCATAAATTCCTCTACATCCTATAGATGAGAGTGGATCGCTCAAGATCTGTTTACAATATGGAAGTACACCTTCTTAACTATTTCAATAATGTCTGCGCATCCAAACTTTCAAAAACATTTCAAACATTTTCAACATGTGCCAAAAATGTGATGGTGCTCATCCCTACTGTCTTCCGCCTCCATACTTGCTTGCTGTTGACGATGCTCCTGCATCATACTCCCTTTCTTGAAAAATTTCATGGACTCCTGCTCATGAGATTTTGCACGGTTTATCCATGCTTCTGAATTTCTTCTTCATTCTCCCAGCTAGCATCTTCAACTGGATTTCCCTTCCATTTGATCAAGTATTCAAAATACTCTTTTCTTCTGGTCCTCTTGCCGACTCTCTTGTCAAGTATACCTTCCATCTGTGGCTTTTAGGCTACAAGCATTTGTTTAGTCCACTGAACCTCTGTATGTTCACTGTCTTCTTTAGCTCTATAAGGGTACAAATCCAATATGTTGAATATCGGTGAAATTCCAATCCCATCGGGTAATTCAATCTCATATGCATTTGCCCCAAATTTCTTTATTATCTTGCATGGTCCAATCTTTTTCATTTTCAGTTTGTTATATGTTCCCCTTGGGAACCTCTCCTTCCTCAGATGTGAAAGAATCATATCACCAACTTCAAACTGAAGTTCTTGCATGTGTTGATCTTCTCTGTGTTTATACTCTTGAATCGAAGTTCGCAAACATTCCCTCACTTGGCTGTGAAGTTCCTTCATTGCTTCTACAAAATCCTCTGCACTAGCACTTCTAGTTTCATTTTGTTCTGAATCTTTCAATTCAGAAACTCCTCTTGGCTGCATTCCATAAACAATCTAAAATGGACTCTGCCCTATGCTTCGATTGTGTGAATCATTGTAAGCAAATTCCGCCTTTGGAAGAATGTGATCCCACTGACTGTGGTGTTCAGTCACTAAGCTCCTTAGCAAATCTCCCAAGCTCCTATTTACCACTTCTGTTTGTCCATCTGTTTGGGGATGATATGCTGAGATAAATGAAAAATTTGTCCCCAGCTTCTTCCATAAAGTCCTCCAGAAATGTCCAATGAACTTGGTGTCTCGATCTGAAACTATACTTCTGGGTAAGCCGTGAAGTCTGACAACTTCTTTGAAAAACAAGTTTGCAATATGAGTTGCGTCACTAGTTTTTTGGCATGGTATAAAATGTGCCATTTTCAAAAATTTGTCTACCACCACAAAGATCGAATCAAATCCTCCTTGTTTTCTTGGTAGCCCTAATACAAAATCCATGCTCACTGCATCCCACGGCCTCTTTGGTATGGGTAACGGGTGGTATAATCCTGTGTTTTGTCTTTTTCCTTTTGTGTGCTGACATTTTATGCATCTATCCACAAATATTTTGAAATCTATCCTCATCCCTGGCCAAAAATATGAGCCATTTAATTTCGAGAATGTTTTTTCATGACCGAAATGTCCAACCAATCCTCCACTATGTTTTTCTTTTAACAGATTCTCCCTCATGGAGCATTTTGGAATACAAAGTTGATTGCCTCTGAATAATAATCCATTCTGGATCATATATTCGGTCCATTGGCTTTTGTCCCTGAGAATTGGATTCTTAGATACCTCATACACTTCTTTGAAATATGGATCATCTCTATACATGTCCCTGAGGTTATCAAAACCCAAAGTTTTGACTCTAAATTCCTGCATAAGCAAACATTTCCTGCTCAAAGCATCAACAATTTTGTTAGCAGTTCGAGAAATATGTTTAATTACAAAAGTAAAATTTTGCATGTATTCAACCCATTTTTCATGTTTTTGGTTCGAATTGTCCTATTGAGTCACGAATTATAAAGAATGATTATCACTGTACAAAACAAACTCTTTAGGAACCAAATAATGTCTCCATTTCTTCAGCACTTGTATGAATGCATAGAATTCCTTGTCATACGTTGAATATTTAATTTTTGCCTCATTCAATTTCTCACTGAAGTATGTGATCGACCTATCGTCTTGGCTCAAGACCGCTCCAATTGAAAATCTTCTTGCGTCACACTTGACCTGAAATGTTTTGTTGAAATCTGGAAACACCAAAATCGGTTGTTCAGTAATCTTCCTTTTCAACAAATTGAAACTTTTCTCTGCTTCTTGTGTCCAGTGAAAAGATTTATGTCTTTTCTTCACCGTGTCCATCATAGGTGTGCTAATTCCAGTGAAATTTTTGATAAACTTCCTATAGAAACTATCCAATCCATGAAAGCCTCTAACTTCAAATATACTCTTTGGCGATGGCCAATTCTTAATCACCTCCACTTTATATGGATCCATTTTCATCTTATTTGCAGAGATAAAAAACCCCAAATAAATGAGTTTTGTCTTCATGAACGATGATTTCTTCATATTTATCAACAACTTCTCTTGTTGTAATCTTTTCATCACTGTAGCCAAATGCTTCAAGTGTTTTGTTTATGTTCTACTGAAAATCAATATATCGTCAAGATATACGATGACCAATTTTCCTATAAAATCCTTCAAGACTTCGTTCATCAATATCATGAAAGTACTAGGTGCACTTGTTAAGCCAAATGGCATAACAAGCCATTCATACAGCCCTTCATTTGTCTTGAATGTTGTCTTCCATTCATCACCTTCTCTCATTCGAATTTGATGATATCCACTCTTCAAATCAATCTTTGAAAAACAATTTGCTCCACTCAAGCAATCCATCAAATCATCCATCCTTGGCAATGGAAATCTATATCTGATGGTAATATTGTTAATTTCCCTTAAGTCTGTACACATCCTCCAGCCTCCATCTTTCTTTGGGCTGAGAACTATCAGAACAACGCATGGACTCAAGCTTTCTCTAACCAATCCCTTGTCCATTAAATCCTTGAACTATCTCTTGACCTCTTCATTCTCCCGTGGTGTCAATCTGTACACTGCTTTGTTTGGTAAACTAGCTCCAGGTATAAGTTTGATGTGATGACTTATACTCCTGATTGGTGGCAATGAACAAGGTAGTTCCTCCACTACTATATCAACAAACTCTTCCAACAACTTCTAGATTTTCTCTGGTAAATCATCCACTCTTGTACTGGTTAAAACAGTTCTAGGCTTTCTGACCACATTGAATTGTGTATCTTCCTTTTTCTTAACCTCCTTAAGAAGTTCCTTCCCACTCATGAGAAGTACAGTTTTGTTCACCTCTAGTTTCACTTCTTTATCCTTAATTGGAAACAACATCTGAGTTCTCCCATTCTTCTCCAGGGTGTATGTGTTCATTCTCCCATCATGAATCACATTCCTGTCATATTTCCATGGTCTACCCAGCAATAGATGACAAACATCCATGGGAATGACATCACATAGTATTTCATCCTTATATCCTCCTATTTTAAATTCAACTAAACATTGTTTAGTGACATTTACCTGATGTTCTTTTGTAGCCATGAAACTCTGTATGGGCTTGGATGTTCAATAGTCTCCAACTCCATATTTTCTACCATCTCTATAGAAATGAGATTGTATGTGCTACCACTTTACACGATGACCTTGCATACCCTATCTTTGGTCTTGCAAGCAGTCTGAAAAAGTATGTTCCTTTGGACTGGGCTCTCCATCCCCTTCTCTGGCGTTAAGAGAACTTTTCTCATCATCAATGACCTTCCACCCTCAGCATCTTCTGCCTCAACATTCCATCCTTGAGCTTCATCAATGTGAGTTTCACCACCTTCTTTATTCTTATCTGGAAATTCATAAGATTTGTGTCCATTCTTTCCACAGGTAAAGCATTTTATTTCTCCACCTATACCTCTTCCTCTTCCTCTGGTTCAAGGAAAAGTGTTTCTATCAACATACTGTCCTCTCTGTGAGCTTCCACCTCTCTCAGTTTGAGTTTGAGGTTTCTTCCACTCTTCTTTAGGTTTCTGATTTTTGTCTTGGGAAATTGTTTTGCCTCTGGCTTGACTTCTGCCTCGGCCCCTTTGACCTTGCTTTCGGTTCAACTTCTCTTCATCTTTCAGATCCATCTAATAAGCATATTCCACCGTTCGGATGGTCATCATGCTCATCTCATCCTGAATTTCGTATCTCATACCATTCATGTACCTGGAAACCTTTTCATCATCACTTTCTCGATGACCTACTCTAATGTTTATCTTGTATAATTCTTCATTGTACTCTTTCACTGACATCAACTTCTGTCTCAAATTATGCATCTTCCAAAATAGAGTAATTTGATAATCCTTGGGTATGAATTTTGCCTTCATCTTCGCAACCATTCTATCCCAACTCTTGATCTTTTGCTTGCCTTTGTAGCGTCTGTCAGCTTGTAGTTCATCCCACCACAATGATGCATGTCATTTAAGTCTTGTGACAACATGTTTGACCTTCTTGTCTTCCACAATATCCTCATAGTCAAAATATTTATCCAGAGATCTAATCTAATCTAGAAGCTCTTCAACATCTAGGTTTCCTTCATATATTGGAATGTCCATTTTTGCTCTAGCACCTATCCTTGCAACAACCCTGAATAGGCGTTCATTTGTTGCATATTCGGCTGCAACTTCTTCATTTTCGGCTTCATTTTCAATTTCAGATTCACTGATGTCCCTAGCATCAACAATGCACCTCTATGTTGTCTCCATGGTGTCAATCCTGGCACGTAATTCACACATCTCTCTTTCCCCTGTAGGATCAGGTAATTATATGTCTCTTCTTCTTGGAATTTCCCTTTTCTTTGCTGGGTCAGGTATTTTCCTGTCTATTCTTCTCAGTGGCATGGCTGCAAAATTCCTCTTTTCCCTACTACAGAAAGCAAAGAAATATTTCTATGCTTTGATATCACAACTGACGCTGACCCCCCCCCCTGAAACCTCAGGCTAGAGTTTGCATAGGATCTTTCAACTTCGGCCCTTTAGAGTTTGACTGACTCTTTTCTTTCCTCTCAGGAAATTATTCACTCACTCTTTCTGAGTATAAATCATAGGCCCTCCTGAGTTATGCCTGTGTGATCATTCACTGGCCATGAACTCCATGTTCAACACCCAACTGACATTGGGGATTTTCTCTTTTCTTTTTGGGATACCGGATTTCGCAATTTCACAAATCCCATGGTCGAGCACCTTACCTCTTCGACCTCCGAAACCCGAAATACCAAAAGATGGACCCTTCTTTTCACTGATTTCATCTTTTCGCTCTTCACAATTTCGGGAGTTGCAATGACGTGCAACTCTACCTCTCGACTCCTGGGGTCCTGAAACCCGAATTACCGAAGTCGCGAAAAGTCCACCCTAAGTCCTTCCAAACTTCGCGACTTTGGGATTTCCTTGGCACTATGTCTCGTCCCCCTGTCAACAGGATTCCCGGTATGTCGAATCCCGAAACACTAGTGTTCCTCTTTCGAGGAAAATCAACGGCTATGGTTCTTCCCCTTGATAAAATGGTTAGCGTGATTTCACGTACCAGGAGTTCATAAGGCTTATCCTTGAACTCTCTATCTCCTATACCTTCCAGAACCCGAAATTTCGAAATGTTGAAATGGTCTCCTTTCTCGGGACTTTGCGAATCCTATCGCGAGGTTTCCCGTCTTTCCAACTGTCCCCTCGAGCTGTACTATACTCCTGACGTGGAATCCTACCACCTATCACCTTTTCCGATTTTCAGAACTTGAACCACCCTTCGAAAACTTCCTTTATTTTCAGGCTTTCCTCCCTACTGAGTCTCGATCACCCATCCTCAAGACTTTCGAAACTATGAACTCTGAAGTTCTGAAATTCCAAACTCGTCACTCTTTGACTTCGCACACAAAACCTCCTTTCGCGTTTTAGAAACTTGATCAGCCAAGTATTTGGCTTGCACTTAGAAGTCCCGAACTCCAAATTCCCAAAATGATCTGACGTCTGAATGGATCACGATCGATGGTCCACGTTTACTCTACTTTCAAAGGTGTATATTTTCGACCCTTAACTCCCCTGAAACTTCTGCGGATCCTATGTTCCTTGCTATTTCAAGAGTTCTCTTCTGAGGATTTAGACCATTCAATCCCTCCTCAAAGAACCTTCTGCTCAAATCAAACCTACAATCCTTCTCTGGGATTTAGCTTTTTCACAACTATTGGCGCTTCCTGCCTTTCTTTCGAATGATTCAAAGGCCCTAACCTTCCTGAGATTCCTTTTCAAACTCAAGTCTCCTAGAAGGCTTCTGCACGCACTCCTTGCGGCACTTCTCCAAATAGTTATGAAGATTTGAATCTCTTGACTCTGTGCACTTCCTCTGCAACAATAGTCTCTCAACTCTCTTCTTGGTTGATAAGTTCTCATCTTTCAACCGGCCTGCGAACACCTTGCATGGCTCCTGTGTCTCACCTCCACTTCTACAGGAATGAGAACAATGGTATCTCTCCTGAGCTTTCAGAGATAAACTCTGAACCTTCGTCAACGCACTCCTTGTGGATGATTTCACTGCACTCCTTACAGGAACTCTTACTCAGGAAGAGAAACAATTGAAACTCATTCTCTTACTCTCTCAGACTTCAACCATTTAACATGAAATCATACATTCATAGCATAAAATCAAATTCACAACAGAAAGAGTAAAACAACCATAAGCATAACATTCAACATGTATACACAAAAAGTATTAGAACACCATGAGTCTGAATCAAAGCTTCATATATTAATCTCAGAACTTCTGTACATGGGTTCTTCTCTTCTACTCTTTGTTTCTCCTTTGTGATAATGTGCTTAATCATACAATCTCTGATTGATACAATGATACAAAGATGAGGGTGTCTATAGTCTTTTTCCTTCCAGCTCCTAAAACTGTCTAATCTAGAATTTTTAAATCTACCTACTTTCATTAACTATGCATAAATGCCTCTACATCCTACAGATGAGAGCGGATCTCTCAAGATATGTTTACAATATGGAAGTACGCCTTCTTAACTATTTCATTAATGTCTGCGCATCCAAACTTTCAAAAACATTTCAAACATTTTCAACATGTGCCAAAAATGTGATGGCGCTCATCCCTGTTGTCTTCCACCTCCATACTTACTTGCTGTTGACGATGCTCCTGCATCATTTCTCCTCCAAGTCAATGAAAAACTCTTTATCTCCCGTCATGTGGAAGGAAGCACCACTATCCAAATACCACACTGATCCTGATGCACTTGAATCCATGCATGCGATCAAAGTGAAGTCAATCTCAAATTGTGAGACAAGAGCCTCACTAGTTGTAGCTCCAGCAACTGTCTTGTTCTTCTTCTTCTGTGGATAGTTAGTAGCGATATTCCCACATTCGTGACAGTGAAAACACTTCACTTTGGACAAATCCAACTTCTTGACTTTAGAATCAGATTTTGATTGGAGTTTCTTCCCTTTCCCTTTCCTTGCCTTGGCAGTCAAAGCACAATCCTCTTCATCGTCATGCTTTGATGAAGATCCATCTCTGGTGTTCTTCCTGAACTCCTCTTGCACTAGATCCGACCATAGTCCTTCCCAATACGACAATTTTTCCCTTCCATTGATAGAGTCTTGATAACTGTGCCAACTCTTGAGAAGTCCTAGGAGTGCCAAGCTCACCAAATAATCATTAACGACTATTATTCCCACACTTCCAAGCTCATCCCGACATTGGACAAACTTCATGAGATATTTTGGAAGTGTGTCGCCTTTCTCCATCTTGATCTTCCTGAGTTTATCTTTGAGTGCCAATTTCCTGTGATCGCTACTGTTTTGGAACAGATCCGTCAAAACCTTCCACATTGCTTGTGGTGTGATTTTCCTATGGAGACTTGAGACAATGTGGTCTCATACTCCCTCCAACAAAATCCTCCTCGCCTTCACCACTTTATTTTTCCATGCATCAAGATTTGCAGTGTCTGTTTCATCTAGCTTAGGAAAATCGTTGTCAATGTAACCCTTCAATCCATTGTCTTTGAGCACTGCCTCCATCCTGTCCTTGCAAGCAATGTAGTTAGATCTTCCCTCGAGTGCATACTCCAACCTCAAGCCATTGAAAGACATTTTCAATCTCGAATCAGCCGTCGCACCAAGAATATATTGCAAATTCAAAAGTTATCCAACCCAAAACTCAACTGCTGCACTTTCCTCTTGCCCTGGGAGGTTCTCACCCCACCTGAGAGCAACCTAATGGGAGTTCTCACCCTACCTGTGTATATCCTGCAAACTTTCTTGGGAAGTTCGCACACTGCTTCACTATAGGGTGAGGGAATTTCACAACCTGCTTCACTTTAGCCTCTGATAATGCCAATGAAGTTCGCACCCTACCTTTGTCTAGGGTGCGAGAATTATTGTTCCTGAAAATGATGGTAGTTTTCAATACTAGGGTTCACACCCTGCTAGAGATGGGACCTGTGAGAATGAAATTATGTTCGCACCTCACTTTTGTGACTTCGTGGCCTCCGTGGCTCTGATACCGTGTAGAAATTTTGATACACTTAATGTATTCCTGCGATTCTCCTGATCTAACAATTATACACCACTATTAAATACATAATCACTTCTACTATTATTCTTGTGGAAAATTAAACCACGATCACAACCACGAGCACAAAGTGAAATATTAATAACACACAACACAAAAGTTTTACTGGGAAAGTGTAAAGCTAAAAACCCCACTATCATATAGTATGTATATCATGAATCATGAAACAATCTCATACAAAACTCTAATCCAAGAGCTCTCGGTACAATACAATCGTCTCACACTATCATACACAAATCAACAAATACATGTGCCTATTTCTGTGTTGAGACAACCTACCTCCTCTGCACAATCTCTACAATTCGAATTCTCACAATGATCTCGATTATTTGAATTGCCTAGTTTGGAAATGCTCATAAGGATATCCAATGCATGTGTGATCAAATCACAACTGATAGCCAATTGTCCGTTTCACCCATTATCTCAACAAGATCTCCAATGGATTTTCCATGCATGTAGTTAACCGTGGTGAATCTTCAGTTGCATGTGAGTTCACTGACTAACTGAACTCTCACTAGTGCATGTTTAGTTACAACTAGTACAATTGATCTTAACTCACTTAACTACACTTATAATTCTGTTACAAATCCAACTCACTCAGTTATGAATGAGATAATAG
>SNQJ01S0123024.1:69980-90524 GCA_010110895.2 Picea sitchensis | reverse complement strand
TGCCAATAAATTCCCAATGGTTATTGTCCTTGGTGTGACTCTGTTACCATATGGAGGTGGCCTTGAGCCCCCTCCCCTGGGATATGTCATAGGGGCCCTCCCAATGAATCTAGGACGATGCAAAAATGTCAGTCTTGTACCCCTAGTTAATTTCATGTGTTCCTCCGCATAATGCGCATTTTCCACAGCTTCCTTTACCAAATACAGTTTCCACATCCACACCATAGCTCTTGTCTTAGGGTTCAATCCATAGATGAAACGCTTTGCCTGCCATTGGTCATTATCCATATACGAAACATATTTGACCAATTCCATAAATCTGATCTCACATTCTTCTACAATTATGTTTCCCTATACTAAGGCATGAAACGCCCCTACCTGTTGTTCCTCATAATAAGCTGGCAGATATTTCCTTTGGAACCTCTCCTCAAAAAGTTCCCAAGATACTGTGTCTGGGGTAAGATGCAGTTGTCTTTCTAGGTTGCCCCACCAATTCAAGGCCCTATCTCTTAACTAAAAAATTGTTATCTTCACCTTTGAGTTGGATGCATAGTCCCTTAAGGCAAAACACCTTGTCATGCCTTCCAACCATGCTTCCGCACATTCACTGGCGTGACCCCCGGCAAACTCTGGAAGTCTAATATTCTACAATTCTCGAGTGATGTCTTCGGGTGGAGGTCCTCCCCTTGAATCCATCGACGCTTCTGGATTATCCATTCCAGATGGTGGGGGTTCCACCTTGACCCCTGCTAGTTGTCACCCCTTTAAAGTTTCATTTATGGCCTCCAATGAGCACAGTATGAGAGCTAGTTTGGACGATGGTGGCAACAGTGCTGGTGGTGTCAGTGGTTCCTGCGACGATGCTCCCTTGCCTCGATTCCATCGAGTCCTAACCATCTTGTATGATTTAACCTGCATCAACCAAAGTTGTCGGGGTGAGTTCAAGGATGTTTCAAATTGATGCTACTCAAACTAGAAAGAGGGTTAGGCGTAAGTTTTTTTCTTTACTTGTTTGTAAAGAGACGTTACTCTCTTTAGGGGATTGGCTGGGTTAGGATTAAGTGTCTAAGCTTGATTTCTTTGCCTAATAAAACTATTGACTCCCTTGACCAATAGCTATGCTAGCCTTGCACCATACTCGCCAATTCCTCTAGCTTACTTTCCTAGTGTGTATGCCGCCTCCTTCCCACTTGTCCTAGCCTAAGTCCTTTAAACTTTTCTCTTACAACTAATTATCCTTCGATGCTTGACTCATGAGCTTTCCTTGGCGCATTGTACATATGTGTTGAATTGTGTGTCTCGGTGGTTGCAGGTGCGAGTCTTTAAGGATTGTAGAGTGGCTTTCGGCATTGGAACTTAGCGCTTGTGCGCTGTGGTTATGTATTGCTTCCTGACTTGTGGTCATATGATGTAGTGAGTCTGAGGCGATGCATTGAATCTTAGTGTTTGACTTCGACTAGTGGAATGGAATGGATGGGCTCAGCGATTCGCCTGATGAGTTGTGTGTAAGGTCCCATGAGCTTGAGGCTTGGATAATCGGAGATTATTCTTCAGGATAGTACTTTTCTACTATTGATAATTAAACTATTTATATGTGAATTTATTTGTAAAAGTGATATGTGTGGTGTGTTGGTGTTTGGTCATTTCTTAAGGCTTGGGCTTGGTGGGTGGTCGTGGGTTCAAAACCCATAGACTCCAAAACATTTATATTTTTATATTTTTATATTTTTATTTTATTTATGATTTATTTTTATTTAATTTTTTTTTATAATAAATAAAAATATAACTAATTAATAAATTATATTTATAATTAATTTATGATGATCAATAATATAAAAATAATAATTTAAAAACAACATTTTTTATAACCAAGGGCGGGCATGCATGAAGCCCACATGCCACCCTAGCTTCCTCCAGCCATTCATACCTAAACCCTAATCTATTTCTTAACCCTAATTCCTCTTTTCCTTATTATTTCTTCTTGTGAGGTTCTGGTTACGCGGTTGGCCACCATGGCCTTCTCTCAAGGTTTCTCCTCCTCATTTGTCAGGTGATTGCTTGTATGCGGTTGCAGGTTGCAGGTCGCGTTGTGCAGGTGGACATGTATTGAACAACTTTGGTCCATGGGCGTTGGTGTTGGTGTATTTTCAATACTCTCTACAGTGTAGGAGGTGTGATTGATTGTCTGATTTGAATGGTTTCTTTCACTAATTATTTTGTATGAAATGTTTCAGGTTTCTTACACTAATTTTTTTTTGTTTTTCTTTTCAAATGCGTTGTGCACAATGGTCTCCTCATGGATTTTCCTTGGTTTGGTGCTTGGGGCTTTGGATTTAAATCATTTGTCAGCTGAATAGCAATGAGAGAACCATTGGCTGCTCTTGTTCCAAGGATAGCTTGGGAATCCCCAATATTCCCAATGAAAAGGTAATCTCCCTGTTTAACAATTGCAACTGTGGTGCTTCCACTGCAAAAGCAGTCTATAGTTGGATGAGACCTCAATTCTTTGTCCATTACTTTGTATGCTTTCAGGTAGGTGTCTTTCCAGGTAGAAAAAAGACTAGACTCCTTTGTTGAACTAACTTGGCCATAACCACCCAAATCTGTTTGGGCATTCACGCTGCCAGGGTGCCTTGCGCGTTAGGGTTTGGACATTCGTGCTGCCTGTGGTGCCTTGTGCGTTAGGTTTTTTTTCTTTTTTTCTTTTTGTTGTTTATTACTAAAATTTTTGTTTTGTTTCCTTTGTGCAGCATGCAACTACCAGGCTTGTATGTTAAATGGACATGTTGTGCATAGTATGGGCCCTCGTGGGATTCTCTCTTCATGACTTGGTGCTCGACCTGACTTTGATTTGTGTGTAGCTCTATTGTTTTGGGTAGGTATAGCTCTATCATTTTCTTCAGTGTTTTCTGGCCCATGGTCATTTGGTTTCCTGTGGGCTCGCTCATTGTCACTTGTATGGGTGTGGTTATTTCTCGGAGATGAAGTTCACATAGGGTTGGTAGTGTGTGGGACTTGATTTCATTCTCCTTGGTGGCTAGACTCTTGGGCTATCTTTTGACCTGTTTGGATAGTCATAACCCTAGGTTATATGGTTGAACATTGGGATTCGAAGGATAACTAGCCCAATTTCTTCTAGAAAAATACCTAGCACAAGAAATCAAAACAAGAGCATGTGGTCGAGCTTACACATGGTTTCACAAATCACTTGAATTAGAATTTGGATAAGACACTTTTTTTCTTATTTATTTGTTTTTACCAGAATATATATATATATATATATATAGTTTTCAGCAAATTCAAAAAAATCCCTCATTTTTTTTTTTAGATAAATGTTGTTGCCAGCGATTTTGATTTCGGTTACGACGAGAAGGCTCTCTTTGAGAAGACCTACTGCTACTTCGCATATGAGGCTTTTGGTGTTCCTTCTACTCTTACGGAGGTTGAAACCACTGAAGACTGTGAAACTTGTTCTTTTGTTGGCTTTTCTGTCTATTGCCTTCAATGTCTTAGTAAGTCCATGTGCTTTCTACCTATTTCTTCTCCATAAACAATGTTCATTTCCTTTTTATGTTCATTGCCACTACTATAGACAACCCACTAGGCTCATTGGTACAGTGATGAACAACTTCTCTTTAAATTGTTTCTTTTCAAATCATTTATTTTTCTGTGAAACTCGTTTAGGTGCAATAAGGTAATTCATTCTTCCAGGTAGAAGCCCATTAATTTGGATTTTAGGTGATGAGACTGCTATTGTAATAATAATAATTTTTTTTCTTTACAATTTATAATAGAAACGTTGCAAGTTGCTCCAAACAGGTAGTACAAGTTTCTGCAAACTGACTATGTCCAACAAGGTTTCAAACAGAACTCATACAAATGGTTTTCAAACATAGCTACATATATAGGTGCAACATTTCATAGGTTTGCAAATTTTGGACAATTTTTACATGGTTATGATGCATTGGTAGATACTTGTATGATTGTACTTGTGAAAGAAGATATTGCCCGTACCATAGATTCACTCATTTTGAGGCTCTATTTAGGGTAAGAAACCAAAATATATAGGAAGTGATAGGTAATATTGATTACTCTTGCGTAATACTATTGTTATTTAATGTTGTATCAATTTCACTTCTGTGCAGTGACAAAATTTGAGCCTGTCGTTTGTGAATGATGCTTATTATAAGTTCAATATGGCCATTTAGCCTTCTATCCTTCTAAGTATATTCATTTTGTAACTGTTTTCTCAGCTGCTTATTTTGATAAATAAGAACTAGCAAAATGTTAAAATACATTGATTCTGTGTTTTTGGTATTGCCTTACCATTTTGTGTTTTTGTTTCAGTATGTATATTTTATTTATATTTATATCTGTTTTAAAAAAAAAATTGTGATAGCGACTTGCAGATTAGGTGGAGCTGGAGTTGGAACTTGGAACTTGGCCCTCAAGCCCGGATTTCAAACTAAGGCTTTGATACCATGTGTAAACCTAACTAATTAAATCCAAAATTAGTACAATTAAGCGTGTAATTCCTTTATTTGCACAGGCAATTCATTCACCATCCATATAAGCATAAATATTTGAAGAAATTTAAAATTATTCCCGGCATGAAATAACTGAAGCCAAATTCATAGTCAGTCTCATTATTTCTCTGGTTGTCCTTTCCCTGCTACCTTGTCCATCTTGATGCACTGATCAAACTCTACCCAAACCGACTAACCACCCATCTAGCTATGAGCAACCTATCCAACTCTAATCCGAAGGGAGTTTTAAAGATCCACATTTTGTCTGGCTCCCCAACAATCCGGTTGCTTGCGATGGTTCACCAAAGCTATGAGAACCCAACAACGGAGACGAGGAAAATCCCAAACCAGAGCTTCTGAGTCTCACCTTTGTAATTCTTCCTTCCCCTATTCTCATCCTCCCTTCCCATCAGACTCTTTCCCCGTCATATCTTCCCTTTCAGAATGTCTCCCTCATAATTTTTCCTTATATATCCTTTATTACCTTATCCTTGGTATTATCTTATCCTTATTTATTATCTTATCCCTCCATTCAATGTTTCATTCCCCCTTGCATACGTAAAGTCTTTTAATTAAATAAATCAAAAGTGTGCTTGCTAATTCATTCTCAATTAATTAATAAGTCGAATTAATTAATTAATTAATCATTGTCAGATATGAACAAGTAATTAATAAATAATTAATTAATTAATATTATTAAGTAATTATTATTTAATAAGCTTATGTGGGACAATCAGATTATAAAATTAGTATAATTAATCACTCTATGCATCTAGCTAGCAGGTTGTTACACTTGTGTTGATCCGATTCTCTCATTAAAAAAAGATCATTAAATCTAACAAGATAAATAGTTCCTTGTTATAGGTGGTGAAACAAACTCAAGACATCGAAATATCAAGCTCTTTATGTCACAACTTAATACATAAAAGGTAATAACCATAATTTAATTTTTCTTTTTGTTTAATGCACTCATATGTTCAGATATGATGCTTTGTTCTTTAACTTTTACATTATCTCACGAGAAAAAAAATAAATTATAAAGGAATATTTGGAGCCTATTCAGCTGGGGTTCAATTTATTAATTGGTGCTACAAAGACGCTACAGATTCCTTATGTGGGTGGTCATACAACTACTAGAGCACTATTACTTCTCCATCTTCCACAACACATTTAGATAGGATCCATGAAACACACCACCAGACATCCACACCTTGATGGTGGAGAGGGTGTGAGAGAATTGAGGATCATAGTGTTGTGGTTGATATGGATGCATTTCAAGACTAGAGAGTGTGACACGCACGGGTAACCTTCCATGCACATTTTTGATTGACAATAATGGACTTCATTAAAATAATCAAGACTCCCGAATTAGTCTTAATCATGGTACAATGGATTTTAATGTTGTCCTCATACAGAGATATTCGTCTAGATTATTAATTTAAATTAATGATCATATCTTTTTATGTGTAGAAGCATGAAAACCTTTTTATAGGCACACATAGAGGAGAAAGGCCTTGTCTATTTTGGGGCAACCTTACACATGGGGAATTGGAATTCTTGGAATTCCAACCTCAAAAAAGGAATTTATGGATTATCTTAAAGGCCTATTTGGAGTAGACACATTCAATACAAAAGTCACATCTGCAGTGGTTGAATATTTAAAATATACCCGGGGTGTTTATAGACAAAGCTTGGAAAAAATCCTAGGTATGAGCGTCCTCCCTCAATTCTAGAGAGACAGTGGAAGGCAATCATTGATGATGCAAAGGAGAATATTTTGAGAAAATCGGGAGAACAAATGGGCCAGTACACCAAGGTAGAAATTACAATTTTTGAATTGATACTATCTTCTATTTTTCTTTTAGATCTAAATAAAAGTTTTGTTATATATAACATACTTGAAAATTTGATGATAGGTTGCCCTAACACTTTGAAGGAAACCAAAGAAAGGATTATCAAACATGGCCAACACAAGCTAGGCGGGGTGGCTCACTTGAGGTTCTGAGTCCACGAATCATAAGAATTGCCCAAACATCTTAAGAATATTATTTGTATCTGCTTACACCTTTAAGGTAATTGCGATAACAACATTTAAAACCATGCCCTTTTGCAATGCAGGGTGACAAATTGGGGCTGAACCACAAGGAAGACATCAACAGTTACAGAATACGGTTATAAAATTAAAATTGGTTGATGGTGGAAAATAGAGGACAGATAGAATTTGTTGGATAAGGTAATTAAAAATCATCCCACCTTAACCTTTTGTTACTTATAAAATACGTAAATGTTTGATATAAGTCCATAATTTTAATGTCTTACTTTGTTTTAATCGGGGAGCAACACTATCAACCAAACCATTAGTCTTGAACAACGAGGCGTTGATAGTGAAATGCATCCAGAAGATCATGGTTCTCCCTAGCAGCCCCATCCCAGTTTGTTGCAGCCCCAAGATGTTCCTGTGAATCTAGAGGCCCACGACGGTAAAAATGTCTATATATTAATCATATGCCAATAATTTTGTACCCATAAATTTTGACATTTCAATGATAGATAATTTTATAGATGATCATCCTCAACCTAAGGATCAGGTGAATAGGCGGCCTTCATTCCAATGGTGTCAATTAGAGGACTAGGTAAATAATTACGTTGCGGTTTTTCAATAATAATGAACTGCTTCAACCCTATTTAAAGTGGCCATATAAATTCAATATTTTTTATTTTTTGAGTGACTCATCCATGCCATGGAGTGAACAAAAGCATTTTCAGTGAAAGTTGAAACAACATCATCTTGAGAGCACCAGTGAATGAAGACGTGGACGTGATGATTTGCTTGGCACTAGAAAGAAAGAGACTAAAGAAATTCATGATGTCATGTAATAGTATAAGGCGGTTAGATGTACATTATATAGTTATAATATACAAGGCTATTTCTATGGCTTGTATATATCCGTGAATGTAATTTTGTTATACATAATGTCCATTTAAGCTTCATCTACTCTTAATGATGCAACTTCCAAAATCTTGTGACATGATATATGCAACTTTGAAAGTATGGTGACATGTTTTGTGTATCTCACATGACAAAGCATTACCATTGTTTTCATTGTGTCATGGAAATGGTGTTTTGTGTTTAAGAAGTTTTGGTGGTGGCGTCCACTTTTAGAGTCCCAAAATAAATTTTTAGAACCTATCTCTGATCTAGAGGTGAAGATGGAAATAACATACAAGACGGTTTCATTCTATGCATCCAATTAGCATAGTTTGTGGATATGTCAACCTTTGATAACAGAGTTCTTAAACTTTATGTAATGAATCGAGCATCCCTTTTTCACAATGTGAAATCCAGAAAAAAAGAGGTATGTGGGGCACTTCTACATAGAGAATTAATAACCTTATTGGATTGGTGCAGAAAAATGTCCTCTGCGTTCCGTTGAAGAATGTGCAGACATATTAAGATGGTAGTAAGGAAGAATTTGGAGGAGTGGTCCATAGAAATTCCGGTGTTCTGTATTCCTATTTATAAGTGGGAAGGGGAAATATGATCATTGGGAATTGTAATTGTATTTAGCAAAGAACTAATATTCGAGTAATAATCGGGGTTGCATTTTGGGAAAGCTTAATTACATGTGACCAAATCGATGAAAATCACAAAACTATAAGCTGTAGTTCTTACTTAATTTTGTGTAGCATTTCTTGGTGTTGTTGGTATATTGTGGACATCAATATAATTTCTTTATTTCTTAGTCTAAATATGTAACATATCTGTTGGTGATTTGGTGTATTAGGATCTCTAGTGCACCCATACCTAAAGAGAGCATCGATGCACCTACATCGTATAAGAGCATTGGTTCACCCATACCAAATAGGAGAAATAATATACTGTCTGAGAAATAGAAACTTAGCGATGTCTTTTGGGCTATTAGCACTCTAGTGCACATGGGTCATGGAGCACAATTTTTGGAACCAAAGTCAAGCTTACTATTGTATTTTGTGTTTTTTTTTTTACACTTGGGTGCACATTGGTATAGAAGCACCGATGCACCTAGACCAATGTGGATCATCAATATGTCTTGACCAATGTTTAGAACTTATGTATTTTTGACATGTTGTTGCTCCAATTCACTTGTAGCCATGGATCACTAATGCTTTAGATATTAAAGGGAACTGGTAAAACATAATAATTTAGGTGCATCAATAAAAAAATTCTGCCAAAACCACTCATCTAGTTGCATGCCTTTGCTAGAAGCCTAGTGCAACATAACAGTTTAGGTGTATCCACTATTGGTGTTTTCCTTATAATTATTATAAATTTTATGTTATTCATTAGAATCATGGTTTGTTAGAGTAATCTACATTTATGTCAATACAAAGGATCTTGAGTGAAGTGCAAATGATGTGGTAAGTTTTCCACTGTATTGTGTTATTTTCTCTACTTTTTGTATGTTCATGGATTTGTGTTATTTGTATGCATTTCTAGGATCCATATTTCATATTGTCAATGTTCATGTCATATTGACATTATGAATTTCATCATGTTAAGCAAGCATCATTACATTTGTTCCTTGTGTATATGTTAACTTTTTTTGTCTTGTTAGCATTATTTCATTTATCTTGTCAAGTAGATGTTGTTAGTTTGTTATGCCACCTATGTTTATGAAAGTAGTTCTACACTTCCTTTCATTGAGAATAACATGATGGCCTTGCTATGGGTGATGTTCAGACGATAAGTTTGGGTATGGTGAACCTATTCGACTATAGGTTTTATATTTGAAATTTACCAAACAAAGGGTCAACAATATATTCATGGTTGAGTGTTTCTAGTTAAGCATCATTTCAGCTTATACTACTCATTGCTAATCATTGTAAGTGTGGTTGTGGATTAATTGATCATATTCTTGGCATTATGTAACCAACCCTCCTTGTGTTAAATATGTTATTTTAGTTATATCACGGTGGTATGTTAAACGTTGGTTTAGTGTGATATGCATGGGTTGGAAAATCTAGTTCTATTTTTGTTAACACGTTTTTCAGATCTTAGTTATCTATTTTTTTATTGTATTTCTATTACAATGAAAACTTGAATCATTATTATGCTTTCATTAATTTTCATTTCCTCATATATCATAGGTTGATTGAATTCTATACTCAACCATGTGTCCCATGAACCCTTCTAGGAGTTAGATTGGTTCATATCAAAGAGAAGATTTTATTTTCCCTTTTCTATTATGTTTTCTTTAGCCTATGGATAATTTTCTGTATGTTAGGTTGTAAGTGCTTGACATATTTAAAATTAAATGGTGATTTCCTTTGTTTACCTTAGACAACATTTCCATGCATTGACTCAACCAGATAATGGGAGAAGTGAATCCACCATGGTAGATGTGAAAAACATGGTAGAAGAAGAGACATGAAGGCATATGGATGACATGTATGACCATTTTTTTCAAATTTATGAGGATAATAATGCCTGTAGGAAGCAATCATCAAAATGTGAAACCTAGTGTTGATGCACCATTCAATGGGGCTGTTTTGTTTAAGTTTAAAGTAAATGATATGAATTCACTATTTGAAGGTGACATAGATGTAATTACTTTGGGTGAGTGTAATCCAACAAGCGAGCACTTGTTTTTCTATGAAAAGAATTCTTCTATTGAGAGCCGGCTTTCATTTACCCTCAACTACCTCAAATCCACTTTGTTGGTAGTAATCCTTTGCTTAGAAGAGGAAGGAAATGGGTGAGACTATGACCATGTAAGAAGGGAAAAAAGCATGAAGGGAAATTTTCATCTCATGAGAATGCCTATTGGACATATGCCAAGTTGAGTATATGTAGTGGTAGCAGTTGCACTAGAAGAAAAGCCACTAGGTTCCTAACTACATTGTAGGTTTAAAATTGTAGCCTTTGCATGGATATAATATACTGAAAAATATTGTCTTTTGACCACCAATATGAATGAAGATGCTTATTTTTTCACAATGAAGTTAAAGGAGAATTTGAATAGTCACATTGGTAGAGGAAAAAACAACATAAGCCAATGAGTTAGAAAATTTCCCAACTCAAAGCCTATTGGTGATGAGGACATAAATAAAGGGAAGTTCAATTAGAACTCAAATTAGTAGATGTAGAGATTTCAATCCTCCAGTAGTTCCTAGAAGCCTTCTCATCTAATAAATTCGTGTGAACATCACACCACAAAGTCCCATTCGAATGAAGAATGTAGTTTGCAAAGATGGTGATGGATAAATGGCAAGCTATCATCACCGATCCATAGCCTCAAAATTGTCTTGCAAAAAAACAATTGTGTCCCTTTGATAGTGCCATAGAAAAATTCCATTGACACAGCTCAATGGAATTTTTCTATGGCAATATCAAAGGGACACAATTGTTTATTACTACTCCAAATGAGGAAGAAGAGATGGGTTAATGTTTACACCAATCTATGATTGAATCATGAAACCATGTATAGATTATCATTGATAGTGGGAGTGTGAAGAACATTAATTATGTTGATGCAATGAAGATATTGAGACTGAACATCAATAATCACCCACAATGTCCTTGCCTTGTTAGATGGAAGGGAGTGATTTTCAAGAAACAATGCTTTGTTTTGTACAAAAATCAATGTTTTAATTTGAATTCCTATGTGATATTGCATTGATGGAAGTATGAAAAGTTATTATTAGTTAACCATGTCTTTGGGATTGACATGGAAAGTAATATGCATAACTCAAGTGATATGTTTATGTTGATGGTCAAGTCTATGATATTCCCAAAACTACAAATTATCTCTTCTAAGAAATCTTGGAATATCATTACACATTCACAAAAAGTTTGTTGTTATCACTATCAAGGATGACAGAGAACCCTATGCATTTGGAAGATTTGTGTTTTAAACTAGAAAGGGATGAGATGTTGGGAAACAATAGTGCCAATGATTAGATACAACCCTGAAATAGTGTAGTGATTTATTCATAGATCCACAAGGAGTACCATTGCATTGTGTGGTACACCGTTAGATTTATTTGGTAGTATGACCACCACTATAAAATGGGCCATTTTATCACAAATATATGTGGAAGAATGATGCAATCTGATGATAGATTCAAGAGCTCATTGAGGCTAGAAGGATTTGACTGATTTATTAATCTTGTGGCTGTCCCATAGTCTTGGTGCCTATTAAATATGGCACATGACATTTAGCTATAGACTATAGAGCATTGTATAAGATGGTAGTAAAAAAATGATATCCTTTTCTGGTAATTAATGACCTTTTGGATCAATTTTGAGGAACTCAATTCTTCTCTAAGATTGATCTCAAGAAAGTCTATCATCATGTTCAAATATGCTAAGAAGATCTATGGAATATTGTTTTTAAATTCCAAGAAGAAGTGTTTGAGTGGTTGGTGATGTATTGTTTTACTAAATATTCTACAACATTCATGTGATTAATGAATGGTGAGATCTAACCCTCCTTGAATGAACTCATGGTGGTGTATCTTGATGAAATATTGATTTTCAACAAATCATGAGATGAGCATATTCAACATTTGTATTAGGTGTTGCACACTCTTTGTTGTATAAGTTGTAGGTAAACCTTTCCAAGTGTTTGTTTGCAATGCCATCCATTGGTTACATTGGGTTTGAAATTGTCGAGGAAGGAATCCAAGTTGATTTTGATAAGTTGGTGATGATTCTCTGTTGGTCTATGATAAATAATATCCACCCCTGTGTGTGTTATTCCATTCCCCTTCATCTTCCTTCCATCCATTATGCTGTCCCATATTCTTTAAGTGTCACTGTTTATTTCCTTCCTATTCATGCCTTCCTCCATTCCATTCCATTCCACCACCATTCCTTTCATTTCATTCCATTATCCTTATTCTTTCCATGTATTCCTTCCTGTCATTCCTTAACTATCCACTTTCCTGTATATTTCCATTTATAATCTCTCTATGCTGTCATATATATATTCTCTATTTCATTCTGTTTCTTCCTCCACCATTCATTCTTTCTGTGTCCATTCTGTCTTCCCTATTTATGTCCATCCCCTTCCTATACCCAATTATATCCACTGTTCTAAAATCTATTCTCATTTCTTCTTTCTTCCCCATATTTTATTAACTATATAAGATATTTTCCTGTCTTTCTACTATTTTATTTATATTTCCTTTCTATATCCTTCATTCTTCCTTTCCTTCCACCATTATTCATGCTCGTTCCATATTTTATTGTCTTCTTCCATACTCTTCATTTGGTTTTCATGTTTCCATTGTCCTCCATTATCCATGTATGTCCATTCTTCTATGTCTATTTTCATGTGTCCATGTTCTGGTCCATTCCATTCCATCTTTCTTTTCTCTCTCTCTCTCTCTCTCTCTCTCTCTCTCTCTCTCTCTATATATCTATATATTTTCTCTCTCTCTTTCTCTCTCTCTCACTACTACTCTCTCTCTCTCTCTCTCTCTCTCTCGTGGGCTCGTCTGTCTGTCTCGTCTCTCTCTGTCTCTCTCTATACTCTCTCTCTCTCTATATATATATATATATATATATTCTCTCTTTCTCTATATATATATATATATATATATATATATATATATATACTCGTCTCTATATATATATATACTCGTCTAGATGGGCTGAATGTCGTCTCTCTATATATATATATATATATATATATATATATATATATATATATATATGTGCTGTGTTGTGAACCCGATTGTGATGCCGTGTAAATGGAAGGACTATGTAAAATGAGGTCTCAAAGATTGATTCTCACCCGATTTTCAGACGTCTCTGTTGTCGCGTTCTCCTAAGGGTTTATAAAGTGTGTGGGATTCATTCCAGAATCTGTGTCTGATCTGTAGTTATTTGATTCAAGTATATATATATATATATATATATATATATATATATGTCTCTCTCTTATATATATATATATATATGTATATATATATATATGTGTCTTCTTTCTCATATATATATATATATCTATATATATATATGTATATATATATATATATATATATATATACATACATACATATATATACATACATATATATACATACATGCATACACATGCCATACATACATATATATATATATATATATATATATATATATATATATATGTATATATATATATATATATATATATATATATGCATATATATATATATATATGTACATATCTGGAGATCTGGGATATGCATCTGGGATATGCATATATGCATATACAGCATATGCATATACATATATATATATATATGTATTCAAAGAAAACTCATTGTGTTTGATATCTCAGTGGGAAATAAAAATACAAAATGGCTATTGCTTTTGGCTCAGAGGCTCATCTTCCCTAATACTAGACTGGATATGTGCTTTCATATTCTAAAGGAGATCCATATATGAGTTAGTGCATAGCCATACAAAGTCAATCTAGACAAAACCTAACATAGCTAGAATCATCTTTAACCTCCAAGAAACATAATTCTATATCTACCCCCAAGACCTATCAACCAAACAACAAAACATAGACAGTTGGTGTAGCTTCTAGTAGGGCATTGTCCTTGTATTCACATTCCACAAAGGGAGACTTGTAGCATGATGGCTTATTTTGACAACATATCCTATTTTTAAATAAAATTCATGTAGATATGGAAAAAAATGAGGCCTCCTCGAACATATATTTTTTCTCCAAGCATGGTGCCATGATTGGCTCCAAGACCAAATATGTAATATTAAATTTCCATTATCCCAATCCATCAACAACTTAAAATCTCAAAGAACTTGCAAACACCTAATATTTTTTTCAAGTGCCACTTTCATCAACATCTAGAGGGTGTAGAGTTCAACCATGTTATTTGCTCAGATCCTGCTCCATTTTTTAAGGAGAAGAAGTGGTAATGTTATAAAAGAATTGACTCCATCCCACATATTTTTAGAGGTATGATAAGCTCCATCAAAAGAAGTCAGAGAGTTTGTGTGAAATCAATATGGGGCTCATGCAATGTCTCTTGGGATTTAATAATAATATCAAAATTGATGCCCAAATATTTTTTATTTTTTTGCTAAATAGATTTTGGTAGTCATGTCTGACCCAGATTTTTTATTGATCGTGTGGTTTCTATATAGAAACAATGGAAGAGAAGTTGTCTTGAATAAATGACGACAACTTCTAATGATCACGTCGGTTTAGCTACATAAACAACAAAAGTTGTTGTCGAATATGCGACGACAACTTTTTATCGATGAAACAGTTTTGCTATATAAACAATGGAAAGTTGTCATCAAATATCCGACGACAACTTTCCACTCTTTATATGGCAAAACCGTCACATATATAAAATTTGTCATCGGATATGCGACGACAACTTTTATCGATGCAATGGTTTTGCTATATAAACAATGGAAGGATTATTAAAATTCGAATACTATATAAACAATGGAAAGTTGTCGTCGAATAGGCGGCGACAACTTCTATTGATGTGTTGGTTTAGCTACATAAACAACAAAAGTTGTTGTCGAATAGGTGATGATAACTTCTATTGATGCAACGGTTCATCTATATAAACAATGAAAAGTGGCATCGAATATGCGACGACAAATTCTATTGTTGCACCAGTTTAGCAGCATAAACAACAAAAAGTTGTCGTCGAATATGTGATGACAGCTTCTATTGATGTGTCAGTTTAACTATAAAAGTTGTTGTCGCAATTTAGACAAAAAGTTGGTTTGAGATTGTTTTCCTATATCGTCGCTTGTGCGATGTTTGATCAAGTTCATCGCAAATGCCATGCCACCTAAACCGATGTTTCAGAGACTCCAAATTCGTTTCCATATCAATGACATAACGTTGCATAAGCATCGAAACAACTATTGCAAAATGGGTCAAATATGCTAGTGTGCAACCTCCTGGTCTCTGGATCGTTCTCTTCCCTAAGCCGAAATGGCCCTTCGGGCTCCTTCTAGAATCCTTTGGATGGATCCACAAGTCCCTTCGTCCTCTGGTACAGGTCTTGAGGAAACTTGCACACGCATCCTTTTCATGTTTTGGGGTTTCACAATTTTGTGAGCTGGGACTCCATGTCTATTGACTCCTGGTCTCTCAAACACCCGAACCCCGAAATGCTGAAATCTACCTGTGACCACATTCCACCTTTCGGGATTTTTTAATTCATGATTTCACAATTCCGAAAACAGATGGTTCTTTGTGCTTCAACCTCCTGGGTCTCAAAATGCCGAAAAGGGCTTAACAGGCTTTGGCTCCTCCCTTAGCCTCTGTCCACGTGACCACAACTCTGTTTCCATGCACTTAATGCCAAAGCACTATCGACTTTGATGATTCGGGGAACCGTGATACAAGTGTCCCTCCTTTCCCCTTTCGAACCCCGGTGGCCGAAATGTCCCGACGCTTGTTCCTTCGGGATTTCGTGTTTCGTGAAATCAAGACACAAGGAGTATCCTTGTTCGTTGGAGTCTTTAGTCATCGAAAAAGATGAAATGTCCTAGCACCTTCTCCTTCATGTTTTTGTGAATCGCAACTTCGGGTTTCACGATTTCGAGAAATTTGATTGCAAGGGATATCTCTACCCCTTGGAACCCCCAGTGGCCAAAATGCCAAAATGTCGAAAGGGATAATTGGGAATTTTACCAAAAAGGAATTTCATATTTAACATCTTTACGCATCTTGATGCACGTTCTTTGACTCTTCAATTCCAGAAAACCAAAATGCCGAAATACCGGGGACTGAGACTTCACAAGTCAGGCGTCCCGTCCCTTCACTCTTCGAGTCGCCAGTTGTCGAAACACCGAAATGCCAAAATATCCTGGCGTTCGATCCATGGCTCACAGTAGCTCCTAAGATCTGCGACCCACATTCGATCTCGCTATTTCGTTATTTCACGACTCGGGGGTTCGGGAGACAAGGACCAGTATTGTATCCCTGTTCCTTGGAACTCCCGGTTGCCGAAATGCTGAAGTGTCGAAACACCAAAATGCCTTGGCATTTGATCGATGGCTCACAATGGTCCCTAGGATCTATAGCCTAGATATCTTCCTCGTCACTGACCTCCTCGCAACTCCACTTGATCCCACGATCGGTGGTATTTCACAAATCTCCTCGAGAGTTCTTCACTGTCCGTTCAGATCTCCGATATATCCCCTCCTAGATCTACGAAGCATTAAATCTTGCACTTCTCCCTCAAATCAGACGGTCTGCAGGGTCTTCAGTCATGATCCAACGCTCGACAACGTTCTTCCTCTTGAGATTCTACTCGTGCAGGCCTCGAATTCCTGTGCCCTCCTTGCGTCCAAGGGATTCGATGATTCAGATCCAAGGGGTTTCTCACAAAGAAATTCCTCCTGATCTCTTGGTGTTCTCTCTTCTCTTGATGCAAAACTTGTAGAGATTCAATGAAGAGAAACAATTGAAAATGGGAAAATTCACAGTTCCATCTACTCGTTCATGAAAACAGAAAACAATAGGAAAATGCACATAGTCCAAACACCACACATTTGGATCAATTTTCCATTCTGTTATATTCATAAGTGCCCAATGGCTACTGATTACATTCAAAATTACAGTAGATCAAAAACCCTTTCCTCCTGCTCATTCGCAGTTCTCTCTTACGGCTAATTTTCCTATGCATTCCAGCCCCCCTCTAATTGGGTGTGTAAACTTCTACATAAATCAAAGATGTTTCGAGGGTTTTTCCCCTGGCTACTTGCCTACTCTAAAATTCATCCTATGCTATCTTAGTTCAGTCGCATTCTAGAGCCAAAGTGGAAACTCCGGCTCTGTTTACAATTTTCAAAACGTGCCTCAAAGGGTAAAATTTGACATCGTTTCAAGCATGCCTCCAAAGGTGAATTTCAGCGCTGAGTGAAGGAGGATTTCAAAATCGGCTGTAACTGTCAATGTTGAATTTCTAGACAAACTCACACATGTTGAGTGGTCCTGCCTCTGTGCGCTTGCCAATGATGCTCCTGCATTATACTCCCCATGATAAAAATTCATGGACTCCTGTCCATGAGCTCCTCTACTAATTTTCCCTTCTTTTGGATAACAACTTCATTTTCCCAAATGGAATCTTCTATTGGGTGTCCCTTTCATTTGACCAGATACTCAAAATAAGTCTTCCTCTTGGTCTTTTTGCCAACCCTCTGATCAACAATTTTCTCCATCAACAGCTTTTTTGCCACAGGCATCTGTTTCTCCCACTGAATCTTTCCTTGATCTTCTGACCCTTCTGTGTCATATTTCCTTTAAGGATATAGGTATGAAACATTTAATATGGTTTAAATGCCCACACCATCTGGCAGCTTGATCTCATAAGCGTTTGCATCAAACTTCCTCAAGATCTTACAGGGTCCTATCTTCCTCATTTTCGATTTTATATATGTTCCCATAGGGAACCTTTCCTTCCTGAGATGTGCTAAAACCTTATCTCCCACTTCAAATTGAAGTTCCCTGCAATGCTGATAAACTCTGTGTTTGTATTTCTGATTAGAACTCTATAATTTTTCTTTGATCCGACTATTGAGTCTCTGCATTTCCACATCAAAATCCTCTACTCCAACGCTTTTGATCTCTCCCTATTCCAAGTCCCTTAACTCAGACACTCCCCTGGGTTGCATTACATAGATTATTTTGAATGAGCTCCTTCCAGTGCTTCTGTTTGGTAAGTCATTGTATGAAAATTCTACTTGTGGCAGAATCTGATCCCACTAGTTATGGTGTTCAGTAACCAGGCTTCTCAATAAGTTTCCCAAACTTCTATTTACCACCTCAGTCTGCCCATCTGTCTGAGGGTGATAAGCTGAGTTGAAGGAAAAATCTATCCCCATCTTCTTCCACAACATCCTCCAAAAGTGACCAACAAATATTATGTCTCTGTCTGAGACAATGCTCCTGGGTAGGCCATGAAGTCTCACAACTTCTCTAAAAAACATATTTGCAACATGTGTTGCATCACTGCTCTTCTAGCATGGGATGAAATGTTCCATATTTGAAAACCTATCCACCACCACAAATATGGAATCCCCTTTATGTTCTTGGCAATCCCAACACAAAATCCATGCTTATTGCATCCCAAGGCCTCTCTGGTATTGGCAATGGTTGATACAATCCATTGTTCTGTCTTTTCCCCTTTGCATGTTGGCAGATTCTACATCTGTTCACGAAATTTATCACATCTGTTCTCATACCTGGCCGATAGTACAAGATGCTCAATTGTGCAAATGTTTTATCATGGCCGAAGTGTCCAACCAATCCTCCATTATGCTTCTCCTTCAGAATATTGTCCCTCATTGAGCATCTTGGTATGCACAATTGATTTCCTTTGAACAAAAATCCTTCCTGAACCATATACTATGTCCACTAACTTCTATCTCTCTGTACAGGGCTTGTACATGCTTCGTAGGCCTCCTTGAAATCTGTATCATCACAATACATATCCTTAAGGTGTTCAAACACCAAGGTATTCACCTGGAATTCCTACAAAATTAAACATATCCTGCTTAATGCATCAAGAACTTTGTTAGTATTCCCAGCAATATGTTTTATGACAAAAGTAAAATTTTGCATAAATTCAACCCATTTTTCATGTCTCTGATTCAGTTTTTCTTGTCGAGTTATGAATTGTAGAGATTGGTTATCGTTGTATAAGACAAACTCTTGTGGGATAAGATAATGCCTCCATTTCTTCAAAGCTTGAATTATGGCATAAAACGCTTTGTCATATGTGGAGTATTTCCTCTTAGTCTCATTTAGCCTCTCGTTGAAATAGGCAACAGGTCGATTGTCCTGACTTAGAACTACTCTTATTGCAACTCCACTTGCGTCACATCTTACCTGAAATGTCTTTTCGAAATTCGACAAGACCAGAATTGGTCATTCTGTTATCTTCTCCTTTAGTATATTGAAGCTCTTTTCAGCCTCCTCTATCCATTTAAAAGACTTGTGACTCTTCTTCACTGTATCCATCATTGGTGCACAAATCCCACTGAAGTCTCTAATGAAGTTTCTATAAAAACTTGCTAAACCATGAAAGCTTCTTACCTCGAACATGCTCCTTGGTGACAACCATTCTCTGATCGCTTTCACCTTTTCTGGATCCATCTTCAGTTCATTTGAAGAGATCACAAAACCCAAATAAATGAGTTATGTCTTCATAAAAGAGGATTTATTCAAATTGATCAACAACTTCTCCTGTTGTAGCCTTCTCATTACTAGCGTTAGGTGCCTCAAATGCTCCTCTTTAGTCCTGCTAAAGAACAATATATTGTCCAGATATACAACCATGAACTTGCCAATGAAATCTTTTAGAATCTCATTCATCAACCTCATAAAAGTGCTCAGGGCATTCATTAAGCCAAATGGCATAACTAACCACTCATACAGACATTCATTCATCTTAAAGGTTGTTTTCCATTCATCACCTTCCCTTATCTTGATCTGGTGATATCTACTTTTCAGATATATCTTAGAAAAGAAATTTGCTCCACTTAAGAAATCCATTAAATCATCTATCCTCAGTAAAGGAAATCTGTACCTGATGGTGATCTTGTTGATGGCTCTCAAGTCTGTACACATTCTCCATCCTCCATCTTTCTTTGGGCTTAACACAGTGGATAATGTGCATGGGCTCAAACTTTCTCTAACTAAACCCTTATCCAACAACTCTTGGACTTGGTTCCTCACCTCCTCATTCTCTCGGGGTGTTAATCTGTACCCTGCTTTGTTTGGCAGGCTTGCTCCTGGTATCAAGTTGATATGATGATTGATACTCCTAATGGGCGACAATGAGTTTGGCATCTCATCCACCACTATATCAACAAAATTATCCAACAGCTCCTAAACTTCTTCAGGTGTTATCGGACTAATCGGTAGGTGCGGACACTAATAGATCTCCCTAGATCCACCTGGATCTAGAACAAAACAGGACAGGACATGACTCTTTCCCTAAGTTTTGACCATTGAATTAGCTAGTAGGAAGGAACAAGTAACATACC
>SNQJ01S0123024.1:56244-67599 GCA_010110895.2 Picea sitchensis | reverse complement strand
AATCTAATGTCTGGCAGTGGGTCCTCGCATGAGGCCCACGTGCCCCCTCCCCCTGGTGCTCATCCCTTAACCCTAATATCCTCCTTTATTTCTCTTCAAACCCTACCCTTCTCCTCTTTACATTGCTTTTTTTTTTAAGCATTCAAGGTGAAGGATGAGACCGGCGGCCATAGCCATCTCCCTTCTAGGTCGACCCTGGTAACTCAAGTTCTAGGAATGGAGGGCGTGTCTAGCACAGTGGTGCGTGCCTTCATTCCTCGGTGGTTTATCTTGGCCGCTGGCTTGTATGTTGTATGATATTGCTTGTTAAACAAGCTCGGAGTTAGGCCTGCGAGCTATATTTTATTTATTTTTTTGCTAAAGAATGTTCACGTATGAATGATTTTGGTTTATAGAATGTTGGAATGGTAGGGTAAATTTTATAGTCCACTGCGCAGGCTCATCTTCTAATCGACGCTAAAGTAATACTGTGGCTATGCAAGTTTATGTTAGTAAAGGGAAGACTAGGCACTTGTGTTGGGCTTGTATGTTGACTTGTGGCTTATGTGTTGGTGAATTAGATATTAGGATGCTTTATTTAAGGGCACACACCATTGTTTTTTTTTTTTACCTGTGTTTGGCCGTAAATGAAAGATACGGCCAAACCCTAATTTTTCCTACAAAATGGATCAAAGCGCAAAGGTTTATCATATCGCCCTGTGCAAGAGGGTCATGTGGTTTTGGTTCAGACCTGTAGATACAGGGAGTGTTAGCTTTTGTGCCTGCATGGATGGTGCAGGTAAATTCCATTGTCATGCTCTCCTTATAGAGTCCTAACTCTGTTCTTTGTGGTTTCCCATCAGTTAAAATCAAATTTGTGCCTTTTCTTTTGTGTCCTTTCCCTTTGTTTGAATTCTGCGTGATCTTTCTTTATGTTGTGCGGAGTAGGCTGAAGCTAATGCTCAGACAACCAAGTGTTGTTTCTTCAACTCTCTTTGGATCATAAACTCGTGGGCTCCTCCCTCTACTTTGGTGCTTGGCTGTGTGATGAGTTGTGTGTTGAGAACTTATAACACACCATGACATTAGCGTTCCACTTGTGAGTGTCGACTACCCTTATCAGTTGACTGTTGATGTATGTGGAGTTTGTTTGGATGATCCTTGATGATGTTGATCTAGATTTGTCTCTTCTGTTGTGGTTGGGCATTGGTGCGTCTATGGAGAGGTCTGGGGTTCGAACCCCATGAACTCAATAAACTTTGGCACAGGTTGTCCAACTGGCGCGCTATACCTGGTACTTGTCTCGACTTCCAGACGCGTAGTGCACTTACTGTGGTTCTTCGTGGGTTCCTCCTCTATGTGGTTTCAGCGCTCTTTGTTGTGTTGGGTTCTTATATTGATAGCTCATGGGCTTGGTTTGCAGGCGGACTCGCGTACTGAACAACTTTGGTTCCCCTCCCTGTGGAATCTATCCTTGGAGCCTTGGCGTTTGGCATTTGGGCATTTGGCGTTTGGGCATTTGGGCATTAGCTTGTATGTTTTTTTTTTCTTTTTTTCTTTTTGTTTTCATTTATTAATAAAATTTTGCAGTGTGCATGCATTAGTGGCATGTTTCATATCAATTCGAACTATAAAGTTACAGTCAACTAACACACATAACAAAGCCCACAATCAACACATAAATCTGAGCACCAAACCCTATAGAGTGCTCCACCCAGCCAGCTAAACATCCATCAAGTTAAACATCCATCAACATGCAGACCAAGCGTCGAGCCACGAGGAGGAACCTACGAGGGAGAAAGGATGAATACTTATTTTGTATGTGTATGTGTTTTTACGTCGATCATAATGAAATGTCTTTATGCATCATTCATATTTGATGTTGCATGTCAGTTGTCTGTTGTTCCTAAAATATGCAATAAAATTTGGAATATATATGGTGATCTGAACAAATAACTCACCCAAACTTGTAGAAAAATGGAAATTTGAATCTGGTATACTCATTAATACAAATCTAACATTGTTTCGAGGCTCTAAGTAAATTGTTTTCTCCTTGTCTATTTTTCCATTTTATAGGTGGTAATAGTGACTACAAGTAGTGGAGGTGATGCATTCAATGTGATCCCAGACTCGGTTACTATTAAGTGGAAAATTTCATTCTTTCTCAAATGAGAGCTTTTATAGATTTAAACAAAGAATAGAAGAGGTACATACAAAACTTCCATACCAAATAATTGTAAATTTTAAATCAGTTTTTTTTTTTTTTTTTTTCGGAATGTTTTTCTTTCAGTGGAATATTTTTCTTTCAATGTCTAGAGAAGCTCCTATTCTTCTCAACTTTAAAGAAGCCCATTCTTTGAAGCTTTTGTTTTTGCAGATAGTCTATTACATTATTAACTAGAGAGAACTTTGTCTCTTTTGCATTGATGGTGGTGTCCAAAGGAATTTGAAGCCTGCTTGAGAAATAAATTAGATCTTATAAATATACGAGATCAGAGTAAGCTCAAAAAATCTAATTCTCAAGTTATGTCATCATGCATTTTGTCCATTGGGAATTACATCACAGGCTGCAGCTCAGGCACATCGAGTAGGGAGCAAACAAGAATTTATGCTTGGAGCTTGGCCCTTGGGCCCAAATTTATATTTACTCTTATATAAATTTTCATATACAGATTATTTAGGGATTGTTTAGGATTTCAGGGAAAAGGGTTTCAATAAAGGGTTTCAATATAGCCAATAAGGGGTTGTTTAAATTTCTGGGTTAGTGTTGAACAGTTTCAATTCTAACCTTCCTTCTTACAAGCGGTTAGGTGGGTAGGTGGGTAGGTGGGTAAGGCTCTATATTGTGAACGGAGATTTGATACCAAGTGTAGGGACCAATTTAATTAAGTCTAAAAATTTCATAATGTTTAAACAATAAGATTAATCAGCAAGCAATAAGCAATTTCATTAAGCATATAAGCAACATAAATTTGAATTTATGAACATCAATCTATAAATTTACTTAATCATCACATAAATCATCAAATTCATAATTAAAAATACCTCTGCCTGATGCTAATTCTTGTTGATCTGGTTGTCCAACCTACTGCTTTGTCCAGCCTGCTGCTTTGACCAAACCATGCCCAAACCGACTAACCACCCAGCCAGCTAGGAGTAGCCTGTCTGGCTCCCTAGCTCTAGTATACCATAAGGAATACTGGTCCCCGTGCCCAAAACCCCCAGCAACCCGGTGCCCACTGCAATGATTCTCAAAAACCCCAAAACCAAACTCCCATCACCATAAAATACGTCCAACCAGAAATACAGTTCCTTCCTCCAAAATGCTTCCTCCCCCAAAATCATAATCCCCCTCTCCCGTAGGAATCTTCCCCGTCATATCTCCCCCTTCATCGAATATCCTCCCCTCCATTAATAACCTTATCCCCTCCTTTATTATCTTATCCCCTCCTTTATTACCTTATCCCCTCTTTTATTATCTTATCCTTAACTTGTCATACGTAAAGTTTCTTAAGGATTAAATTAAAGTTATTAATCCCCTTAATTTATTACCCAAATCATTGAATGTGTTATGTAATCAATCAATCAATTAATTATTCAATTAAAAGTTATAAACAATTAATTAATAAATAAATAAATAATTAATATTATTAATACTAATCATTGTTTAACTAAAACCATATTAGGACAATTAATTATCTAATTAATTTTACTTAATAATCCCTATGCATCTATTTAAGCAGGGTTGTTACAGAGATGAAGTATACCAAGCATGGTTGAATCAACCACCTCTTCAATTCCCACTATGTCCAGATTCACCAATTAGGAATAACTACAACAATATTAGTTCTTCAAAAGTTGGCAATGGAGTCAATTATATTGAGGCTGGTATGGATGATTATTTATGGGATACAACTGACATGGAAACAATTTTGTTAGATGAATTCCAGAATGATGAGAGAGGGGATGATGCTCATATCACTGATACCTTTTTTTAAAGCCTAAAATATGCTTCCACCACCCCTCTCTTTGGGCCTAGCCGGTCAAAGTCTACCCAGTTGGGGACAACAATGTTATTGTACAAATTGAAATCAAAGTTTGGCTTATCAAACCCATGTTTCTTGATAATATTGAGGTAATTGGCCATAATTAAGTCACTTATGTTTTGATAAATCATGTCACACAATAAACATTAAAAACAATCGATTTTATGAACATTAAATGACATTGTACATCTATATTTCCCACTAATTGTGGGTTATTGAAAGATAATATTATTTTGAGTGATAATGTCTTGCCTAGTAGCTATGAAGAGGTAAATCAGATATTGAAAATATTGGGCGTTGACTACATATCATATCATGCATGTATGAATGATTGTATTCTATATAGAGGAAAATATGTAGAAAAGGATATATGTTTGAAATGTGCGCATGATAGGTATCATAAATTGAATAAAAAGGGTAAATCACATGGTCCTCACCATAAGATATTGAGGCACATACCGATAATCCAAAGTATTCAAAGGCTATGTCATTGTAAAGAATTATCTATGTTGTAGGAATGGCATGCCTCAAATAGAAGTGAGCCGAGAGTTATGTTAATCCCAATAGATTCAATAGCCATGAAGCATTTAGAGGATACATGGCCTGAAAAATTCAAGGATGAAGTACAAATTCTACAACTCATCATAGCCATGGATGGCATCAACCCATATTCCCTCCAAAACACCAACTATTATTTTTGGCCTGTAGTAGTGATCAATAAAAATATCCCCCCATGGTGTTCCATGAAGAATTAACATATTATGTTGGCTCTTATAGTCTTTGGTAGAAGACACGTGAAGAATATGGATGTCTATCTAGAACCATTGGTAGATGAATTGAAGGAATTATGGGAACGGATACATGGATGCAATGCATCAAGACCCATCGCAACAAAGAGGATTTTTATGTTGTATGGCATATGTGCTTACACCACACATGATTATCTAGGCTTACGAGTTTCCTCTAGTAAATTATATGTTTATTGATTTTTTATATACGCAACAATAGTTTTTGGCATATTTAATTCACTGTGATTGCTTTGATCTTCAACACTAACATGATTTGTATACATTAATAATTTTGCAGGTTTTGTAACAAAAGGATATCATAGATGTAAATATTTTGGACCTTCTCTGAAGGCTAGGTGGTCCAACAACCTACGAAAGACAATGTGTGACTACTCCTGGGTATTCCTCCAAAAAACACATGGTTACAGAAGAGGAACATGCAATTTTAATGGTAAACGAGAGGGAACACAAAGGCCTGCAATAATGACACTAGTAGAATGGATTAGAGCATATGATAGAGAGAAGGAGAAGGATATTATAGAAATGTTAGATTCAAATAGGGAGCCTATGTTCAATGATCTAGAATTCTTTGACACCTATGTTGATAAATTTACCATTGGGATGAAAAGGAAATATATCTTTTATGAGCTCCCATATTGGGAGCATCTTAAGATTTCCCACTTACTAGATCCCATACATATATTTAAAAATGTTTCATCTTCTTTATGGAGGCACATATCATCAAAATAAAGTGACACATTGGTTGTTGGAAGAGGTATTATTTCTTCAAAAACTAAAATGAAACATTGGCCAATAATAGAAAGTAGAGGAGAGGTTGGTCCCTCTTGGTATTTCAAAGAAGGTGACGTCCCATGGATTTTGAAGAAAATTGATCTTTATTTGGAAAAGGAATTTACATTCAATGTGAAGCTTCCTTCTTTATATGGGTCTTCACTACAATGCAACTTCACTATGTAAGACCATTAGTCGGGGTTAAAATAACTTAACCATTTGAACCTTATAAGAGTACATATGTCAAAAACATGATGTTATTATTTGTTTTAATCCATGCCATGTGTAACAACCCTAGCTGAATATATGCTTAGGGATTATTAAGTAATATCAATTAGATAATTAATTGTCCTAATATGGTTTTAATTAAACAATGTTTATCATTAATAATATTAATTAAATATTTATTTATTAATTAATTGTTTATAACTTTTGATTAATTAATTAATTACATATCACATTCAATGACATGGGTAATAAATTTAAGAGGCTTAATAATTTTAATTTGTTTAATTAAATGCTTTACATATGCAGGAGGGGATAAGACATTAAAGAAGGGGATAATATATTAAAGGGGGAGATAAGGAAATTAATGAGGGGAGGAGAGTCGGTGAAGGAGGATGTGATGGGGAAGAGTCTTATGGGTAGGGARTTCTTTTGGGAGGTAGGAAGCATTTTGAGAGGAGGATATATTTCTGTGGGATATTTTCTGTGGAGATCTCTGGTGTGAGGAGTTTGGCTTTGGAKATTTTTGGTGAATCAGAAGCAGGGGGCACCAGTTTACTGGGGGTTTTGGGCACGGGGGCSAGGATATCCTTATGATATCCTGGAGCTAGGGAGACAGACAGGCTGATCCTAGATGGCAGGGAGGAAAACAAAGTTTTGGGCAGTGTTTGACACAGTTTGAACTTCAACATTGGACCAAGAGAGTAGYGGGATTTAGSATCAGAAGAAGGTATTTTTATTTATGAATTGCTGAGTTATTTTCATGTTATAGCTAAATTTTAATCTCTGCTGAATATTTTGCTTATATGTTGGTGAATGAATTATTTATGTATGAGAAAKAATTATATGTTTAAATTGTATTAAATTTTATAATTTAATTTAGTAYGGTCACTACACATGGTATCMGAGCTATTTGTTTGAAATATGGGCCTGAAAGGCCAAGCTCTAGCTCSAGCTCCACCTCCTGCAAGCCAAACCCACTAATATCTATTATATGCAAATCAATATATATATTTATACATAATGCTTCCTCCTCCCAATAATTAAATAAAAAGGCATATACATAGGCATAGATGACATTATAGGCATATAAATGGGCATATGTAAAAGACGTTTATTTAAACCAGCAAAAAAAAACAAATGAAGAAAATTGGCATGCTTGCTTTTGAAGCCCGATCTCCACCACAACATCCAATATCAAATACACATGGAGCACCAGTGCGTGAAGCCACGAGTGGAGAAGGAGTCTCAAAGAGCCAAGACACTACACATACCGGAAAAAACAATGACAAAATTTTCTTTAAAAAAAAAACACGTAAAATGAATGCAAACCAGTAAATTACTAAACTAGATACAAATTTTTCTTTAAAAAAAAAACATAAATACTTACACATTTAACCTATTTTAATATTACCACTATTTGTTTGCATGGTAGTTTCAGAACACACTCCATACCTTTGTAAAATACTTCTCAATGTTTTTATGTAAGATGGAAACTTCAGCGTCCGACGAGAAATATGCAACTTTGCCTCTGACAATTACACTAGCACAATCAAATCCTTGCTAACAAAATGAGAACTAAATCCTTACTAACAAAATGAGAACTATAGTAAGCATGTTGCACATATATCTCGGGACCTAATTATGTAGGTCCAACACATTTTCCTATGTAATTAATCCTTAAGGTCATTAATGGTCAAACTATTTCTGCAAGTGCATTTCCACTATTCAATACTAGCAACAAAAAAATTCTACCAATCAATTGTAAATTGCACAACTCTAAATGCCAATACAACCAGAAAACTGCATAAAATTTAGAAGTAGGGTTTCGGGGTTGCAATCTCAATTGCAGAACCATAAGCTATATGTATTTCCCCATTATCCAATATTGGATTTGAATCCATATGGCTATATTGATTTTGAACAGGTAGACTTGGCAAAAATATAACTCTACACTTATTGTGCACCTATTTTCTTGCCATTGCTTGGAAGGTCTACAAGCAGTGTCTATAACAAAGAAAATCATGATGACTCCAGGTATGCTACACAACACCGCCTATACTAGCAGAGAAATATAAAAATCCCATGAGATCACACCTCTGGATTTGAGCAAGTCCTTTTATATAGGAGTTTTCCTCCTCGGAACCTCACTCTTCAAACCACCAACATGGATTGGACCGATTGGGGCTTGGCTTTTAAACTATGGTACCAACACACTGCTAATTCTACAATTACTATTTTACAGTAAGTTGCAATGTAAAGAAAAACATGTTTCTAATGAATAGTAGTTGGGTTCTTCCATAATACCACAAAACACACATGTACGTATATAAATATAAATGACCTCTGATTAGGTAGAACAGAAAAAAAAAATCATTGGGTCTGAGGCCCAATCTTTGTCTATTGACCACGGTCTATGAGCCGAGCTGAGCCGAGCCAAATCGTAACATGTCACAAGGTTTCACCCAAGAGACCACAACGTGTGTGGCCTGCGACCAAGCCATTGAAGGAATGAGCCCATGGGCCTGTTCAGGCACCACGCGTCCAACAAGAAAAAAATGTTGAGCTTCACACCCAATCTCCAAACTAAGTTCATCAACTATCAACAACACCCACACAAGGTGTCGAGAGACGAGTCGGCAAGAGTCCACAGGTGGACTATATGTGCGCTAAGACATGGAAGAGGTTCCGAGAAACAACATGAAGTTATTCCAAAAAAATGGTGTACCACTACAGATGAAGGAAAAAAACTAGATGGCATGTATAAAGCAGCTACAGACCGGATTAATAATCTAAAAGTAGGTACAAGTTAGATTATGTTGATTTTCATAGCAAAAAAAAATTTCGAACAACAGTTTTTATGGGATGTACCAATGAAATCTGTTGACAGTTTGCCATTATAATAGCAGCCTTTGGGATTGTAATTATCGTTGCCCACATCCACGACTGAATCCCAAAAATGAATAGAGCAGGCACTTTGCGGGTAATGCATTTTTCTCCTCCATTGGCCTCAGTCACCCCCACCAAAATACATAGAAGAGAAAACTCAAAAAAAAAAAAAAAAACAGAAATGCTTGTGAACAAAAAAGGGTGTGGTGTGCTCAAGTCGAGCCCATCGACCAAATCCAGTGCATATAACAAATTCCATAGCCAATAAACAACACATGTGCCGAGTCAAACAAGCCACACAACTACCAAACTCAACATACAAGCCCGGTAGCCACGCATTGCACACAAGAAACAAACTTTTTTTTTTTTTTAGTAATAAAACAAAAACAAAAAACTTGGAACACACACAATACAATCCATCACCTGACAAATGAGGAAGGCGACCAAGGAAGAACTGATTGTGTACCAGTTCAGCGAGAGAACCACTAAAAAGAAAAGATGCAGAGGGAATGGCCATGGCGGCCGACCATATAGCCAAAAGAAAATGACGGGAAATGTAGAGTTATGGTTTAGAAAGGAAGTCCCTGGAGGAAGTAAGGCAGGCATGTGGAATCCATATGTGCTCGCATTTGTTTTTAAATTATTTTGATTTTCATCTATTATTTATTAAAAATCTTTTTATAAATTGTGTGTGTCTTCGTTTAAATTTTATTTTGTGTAAAGATAATTTAGGTTGATTTATTTCAAATTAATTTAAAGTTAATTTAGGTTAATTTAATTAAATTAAAGTTAATTAAGTTAATTTAAAGTTAATTATCTTAAAAAAAAAATTAATTAAATTAGTTGTGTATTTAGTGTAGAGTTAAACTACATTAAAGTTAATTAAAATGTTAGAGGGTCCATGGATTTTGAACCCAAGACCACCCACCAAGCAAAGCACCTTAAGAAGAGCACTAAGACCAATGTGCCACACATATCACTTTTACAAAATAAATTCACATATAAATAATTTAATTATCAATAGTAGCAAAGTACTACCCGGACGAATAATCTCTGATTATCCAAGCGTCAAGCTCACGAGACCTCACACACAACTCAGTGAGCCAATCGCTGAGCCCTTCCATTCCATTCCACCAGTCAAAGTCAAACACTAATCTTCAGTGCATCGCCTCAGGCTCACTACGTCATATGACCACAAGTTAGGAAGCAATACATAACCACAGCGCACAACCGCTGAGTTCCAATGTTGAAAGCAACTCTACAATCCTTAAAGACTCGCACCTATAACCACCGAGACACACAATTCAATGCATATGTACAACGCGCCAGGGAAATATCATGAGTCAAGAATCGAAGGATAATTAGTTGTAAGTGAAAATTTTAAAGGACTTAGACTAGGACAAGCGGGAAGGAGGTGACATAAACACTAGAAAAGTAAGCTAGAGGAATTGGCGAGTATGGCGCAAGGCTAGCAAATATACCGGGAAAGGGAGTCAATTTCTTTCTTAGGTGAAGAAAACAATCTTAGACACTTAATTCTAACTCAACCAATCCCCTAAAGAGAACAATGTTTGTTTACAGACAAGTAAAGAAAAACTTACGCCTCACCCTGTTTCTAGTTTAAGTAGTGCCAATTTGAAATGTCCTTGAACTCACCCTAACAACTTTCGTTGATGCAGGTTAAATCATACAGGATGGTTAGGACTCGAGGGAGTCGAGGCAGAGGAGCATCGTCGCAGGCACCGACGACACCACCAGTGCCGCTACCACCATCACCCGAGCTAGCTCTCATACTGCGCTCGTTGGAGGCCATTAATGAGATTTTAAAGGGGCAACAACCAGCAGGGACCGAAGTGGAACCCCAACCATTTGGAATGGGTAATCTAGAAGCATCAAGGGATTCAGGGGGAGGACCTCCACCCGAAGACATCACTCAAGAATTGCAGAAGATCAAACTTTCAGAGTTTGCCGAGGGTTGCACCTATGAATGTGCGGAAGCATGGTTGGAAGGCATGACAAGGTGTTTTTCCTTAAGGGACTATGCGTCCAACTCAAAGGTGAAGATAGCAATTTTTCATTTAAGAGACAACACTTTGAACTGGTGGGGCAACCTAGAAAGACAACTGCATCTTACCCCAGACACAATATTTTGGGAACTTTTCGAGGAGAAGTTCCGAAGGAAATATCTGCCAGCTTATTATGAGGAACAACAAGTAGGGGCGTTTCATGCCTTAGTACAGGGAAACATAACTGTAGAAGAATATGAGATCAGATTTATGGAATTGGTAAATATGTTTTGTATATGGATAATGACCAACAATAGGCAAAGCGCTTCATCTATGGATTGAACCCTAAGATAAGAGCTATGGTGCAGATGTGGAAACCGTCTTCGGTAGCAGAAGCTGTGGAAAATGTGCATTATGTGAAGGAACACATGAACTTAATTGGGGGTACAAGACCAACATTTCCGCATCATCCTGGATTCGTTGGGAAGGTCCCTAGGACATTTTCCAGGGGAGGGGGCTCAAGGCCACCTCCATATGGTAACAGAGTCACACGAAGGACAGTAACCACAGGGATTTCAATGGCAGCGAGTGCAACATCTCATTCATCACCAATGATGCAGACAGGTCCAC
>SNQJ01S0123024.1:1333-17624 GCA_010110895.2 Picea sitchensis | reverse complement strand
ATATATAATTGTATATATGTAGTTGTTGTACATAATGTTGCATAACTACTTTTACATCTAACTACTCATTCAGTAAGGTTATCAATGCTTGGACACATGAGAAATGAAGTAAATGTTTCATTATTATGATTATGATAATTGTATGACATTGTACAAGTTAGTCATTCCACCAAACAAAGACCTTTGTTGGATATACAATAACACAACAAGGCTCATTAAATTAAAATACATAAATTATGTTCCATCTTCCATAAACGGACCAGTAAGTTAGATAAGTAACCAAACTCTGTAACACTATGATTCATAACTATGAAACAATGAGATCTTATAAAAAAGGGGGGTTTTCCCTTCCTGTTCGTTTTATAATAGTTACAGAGATAAAGAATCAACCGTCTATTTGAGCTTGAACGAATTCATCCACAATGATAGCCTTCTAGAACATAATCGTATCATTTCCTTAGAAACCTAGAGTACACTCTTAAGAGTAGTAAAATGAAACCTGGATACCCTTTCTTGTGCATTGCACGGTCCTGAATCTGGAAATTTTGAAGGTCGAAGTTCCTGCAAGGAAAGCATAAATTCATAATTATCAATTGTCGAACAAAATTTAAACGAGTATATAACATAATTACAAGAGCGATTTAAGAAAATGAAATTATTACAGTAGTGCACTTAACTTGCGAACTAGGAAAATTGATGTCCTTTTTCCATTTGTTTTATTATTGAGAAACCGTCCCCAGATATAAGAAGGAAGAGGACCAAAGACTTCTTGATGGGTACCCTCGCAGGAACAGGGGTCCCGTCATTATATTGGTAACCAATTTTTCTTAATAAAACCTTTCAGGAAATACATAAATAAACAATAGTAACACATCAAGAATTGCAAATCCGAATTTCAAGGGTTTGCGTGGTGTGTGTATGTTGAATGCATTAATCTAGACTGAATATCGATTTAAATAGAATGCATTTCTCAAAGCTTTAAACACAAATTTAAATATTGTATGCCTAATAACATGCATCAAACAAATTTTCCACACACAGATAATGATATCAATAGAAGGAAGGGTGTTAACTTCAATTTTGATTACATACTTAAATATTTCATGCTGGAGGGTGCTTCTTAAAAAATAATTTAGTACACAGACCCCCACTTTATATATATATATATATGCCAAAGGGAAAATACAATATATATATATATATATATATATACCAAAGGGAAAATACAATAATTATTTAAAAATAAATTATAGTCGGAGGAGCCAACTAGTGGTTGAAAGAATTTATAGAATGGTGGACTCCCAAGAAAACTCAGTATAACAATACCCAGTAGAGGAAAATAAATGTTATAACACCTTATCGGAATGAAATTTCTTTTACCCAAATAAAATGGATCATGTAACACACAGTGTGGGATTTCGAGATGCAGACTGAGAAAAACATATACACTCACGATTTCCAAATAGGCATCGAGTTTAGGGAAGAGTATCAATCTGTAAGTCACGAAAGAACTTCAAACTAGTGTAAGGACTATTAGCAATATTAGAGTGAGGATTTAATCCAACCAATGAAAAAACCTTGTAAACTTAAGTAAGTCCTTCCTATACCCTGCTAAGCCAACATTACGGACTAGAGCTCACATGCAGTTCATAGAGACTCAACACTAGGTCACAGGGCATAAATATAGGGGAAATCCATAAAAGAGAATAGATGGACGACAAAAAAACTTATGAATAAATTATATACACTAACCCTTATAGAATTCCTATGTAATATTGAAGAAGTAAGAAACAAGAAGGAGATTAATGTCTAGTATACTATGTGAACACCGAGATCGTATAAACGCTTTAGAACAACACAAAAGAGAAGCAGCCTTACCTAGTTCGAGGGGGGGACCAACTAGTAGTTAGTGATCTATTCTCCTCTCGCCCAGGACGAACCTTCTCCACGAACCAAGGCTTATACACCAAACCAACTCTCCACAGGTATCACTGGAGAAGTTTCACAGAGGGATAGATCTGAAAGGAGGGAAACAAAACCTAAGAGATATTTTCGAAAACAAAGTAAGAGATAGTTAATGAACCGGTACCTTACTATGTAACTAAGGAGAGGTGGCATAGTCTACGTTGGACACGAAGGACAGATGAAAAGCCTCAGAAGGGACACTTCGTAGACCACCATTAAGTGACTGACGAAGGTTTCAATGCGACCCTGATACTTACACATCCATTTTCATGCTGAGTTAATGCGAAGGAGGGTGATGCTTCAAGACATTACATTTGCAACTATTGAGGCTAAGTTCTCATTTTAGTTATGGTGTAACTATTGATCAGTTATCATTACAAAAATTCGTAAAGGAATAAGGTTTTATTTGGGCTCCAACGATGTTCTACCAACTCCAATAATGCTAATATGGACCAAGAGATAAACTCGTCTGACCTTCACACAGGTGACCAAACTAATACTAAAACTTAAAGTCACATCTATAGTAAAGATTGTGCCCTGATTAAAGAAAAGTATATGCAAGATGGAACCCATTATTTCATTTGACCTAGTTTATTTACAGACATTAATACTATCCAGGAAGGAACGCTAATTTTTTCAAGGCTTTGGGGAATTACCCAATTGAATTACTCATACCCTAGAAATGAGAATTATGGAAGGCCTTAATAGTAAAAACTGCAAAATATAGATGTGTGTATGTGTGTGTGTGTGTGTATGTATATATATAAGGGAATTTAATATGTTAGTAGGTTATATMTATATATATATAGATGATAATATGTATGTGGAACAAGTAAGGACATTTTCAAATACTGTTAATACTTTCCACTTATGTTAGAGATGTCAAGGAATTCGAGAGGCTAGGTTATGGAAAGGAAATCCTTAGATATATATGACTACTATATAGTATGAGTGGGTTCCGAAATAAAAACCCTTTTAACGACAACAAGGTAGGGAAATAAAAACCCTGCGAGAGTTGAATATAAATGACATCTATCCTATGACTTGTCTTTACGTCTTTTGAAGTTGTTATTCGAAAGGAAAGAGAGTTAATGTTCGTAATAACAAAAAAAAAATATTTGGTAAATTTGGGGAACATTACATATGGTATCAAAGCACAGGTTACAACACTTGGACCTTAAACAGGGCAAAAAATATTTTTCTTAGCACATATTTTTTGTTTTATGAAAAACTAACAAAACAATTATTGTTACAAATAGAAAAACTATATTTCTGTTGTGATCATGGAAGCACGAAATTAAGCTGAGCTCAGAATCGAGGAGAAACTTGACCAAAGACCCCTTGAATAACAGAGGAAGAATAGTGACGAAAGTTCACCTACCGAGGTTCTAGAAACTATGAGAAATCTCATTGTGGAACTGCAAGTTTTCAAAGAAGACAATGAGAAGATGAAAAAGGCACAACAAGAACAATAGAAAATAAATGAAGTACTTATACAGATCATAGTAAGAAAGAAGAGACTGAAGGACAATAATGAGGAATAAGAGGTCTGCAAAAGGACCTCCAAAAATTCTTGTCCTGAAGGAGAAAAAGGAGACAACTCTTCCGAAGGTACAACACCAACAGAATATAAAACAAAAACAGGAAGAAAAAGGAAATAGGTGGACCATCCTGAGGGAGAGTTTAAGAAAATAAAACCATCCACCTTTGACGGAGAATCCAGAATAGGGGAGGAGGTTAAAGAATGGTTATTAGACATAAAGAAGTATTTCCAGATATGCAACTATTCCAGCAATATGAAGGTCTGAATGGCCATCTATAATCTGAAAGGAAAATATAGCATATGGTGGAAGTACCTAAAGTTGGCCAAGGGCCTAAAGGAAAAATAGATGGAGTGGTCAGATTTTAAGAAATACTTTAAGAAATAGTATTTATCTGAAAGTTAGTATGAAAGAAAAAACAAAGAGTTTTATGAGTTACAACTCGTTCAAATGGTTATGGAAAACCTGATAAACAAATTCCTGGAATTATTATGGTTTGTGCCTTTTATCAGAGAGGACAAATTAAAAATCCAGCAGTTCCTAAGATGTTTACCACAGTCCTATAAGGACAGAATCGAATTCGACAATCCCAATTCCTTAAGTGAAGTTTTCCAGAAGTCCCGAATGTGTTATGAACAATACAAATAGAGGTCAAAATTTCCCAAGGATTGGAAGGACAAGAAAGAAGACTAAATGAACCAGTGGAAGAAGGGATATCAACCATCCCCTTTCCAGAATGCAACAAAGAGTTTTTCAAGGAAATATATTCACTCCAACAGCCATAAAACTCAAGGAGGTGGTAAACCAGTTAATCTGGGAACAAAGAAGTATGGAGACAACCCCAGATAACCGTTAAAATGTTGGGAATGTGGAGAAACTCAATTAAGGAGGAACTGTCTACGTTTTAATTCAACAGCCAAGACTACGATTCACAACCTACATGAATCCTCTATAGTGGGATATGTGGAAAGAATCTTACATCGGACCAATCTAGTCATGGATGGCCGACAAGTTGATGATTAGTCCATTGTAGTGGAAATTGAAGATAAAATTAACAATACTCATATTTCTCTTTTAATTGATCTAGGAGCTACGTTGAGTTATATCAATCCTAGTGTAGTGGATTCAAATAAACTTAATAAAACAAGACATGCAAAATCTTGGATGGTACAACTAGCAATAGGAACAAAAAGAAAAGTATCTAATTTTATTTCTGATTGTGAGTTCAGCTTAGGTTGTCAAAACACAAAGATAAATCTGAATATTCTTCCGTTAGGGTCTTATGACATAATTATCAAAATGGACTGGTTAGAAAGGCATAAAGTAGTTTTAGATTGTTATGAAAAATCACTCAAGTATAAAGATGAAAACGACACTGTTAGGACAGTACAAGGTATACAAAAACCAGTCTCAATTAGGCATATTTCAGCTATGTAGTTTAAGAAGTGCATGAGAAAAGGTTGTCAAATTTATGCCATCGAAGTGAAAAATCTGTTGGAAAATGAAAATAAACCTAGCTTAGAGGATTTTTTCATCTTGCATGATTTCAAAGATGTGTTTGTTGATAAGATACTAGAATTTCCCCCAAGGAGAGAGATAGACTTCTCTATCTACCTGCTTCCTGGTTCAACTCCTATATCTAAGGCACCCTACCAAATGAGTTTATCGGAATTAATAGAATTAAAAATTCAACTACAGGAACTATTGGTGAAAGAGTATATCAGACTGAGTGTTTCACCATGGGGAGCACTAGTTCTTTTTGTTAAAAATAAAGACCGAAATCTGAGATTATGCATTGATTATAGACAGTTAAACAAAATGATTGTTAAGAAAAAGTACCCCTTACCTAGGATCAATGATCTGTTCGATCAAGTAGGTAGGGAAAATATTTTTTCTAAATTGGATTTAAGATTTGGTTATCACTAGGTTAGGATAAAAGATGAGGACATAAGTAAAACAACATTCAAAACGAAATATGGAAATTACGAATTTGTCGTTATACCGTTTGGTATCACTAATGCACCAGCCACATTTATGTGTTTAATGAACATCATTTTCAGTCAATACTTGGATAAGTTTCTTTTGGTATTTATTGATGATATCCTAGTATATTCTAAAACAGAAGAAGAAAACAAAGAACACCTAAGGATAGTTATGCAAACTTTAAGAAAACAAAAATTGTATGATAAATTCGATAAATGTGACTTTTATCAAAAGAAAATATAGTACCTAGGACATGTAATATCTAAAGAAGGTATTGTGGTCGATCCAGAGAAAATAAGAGCCATCATAGAATGGTCAATCCCTAAGGATGTAGCAAACATCCGATCATTCATGGGAATCACCGGATATTAACACAGATTTATAGAGGGATTATCCAAGATTACATACCCTATCACATCCTTACAAATGAAGGGAACCAAGCTTAAGTGGTCACAAAAATGTCAGGATATTTTTAATAAGTTAAAGGAATTGTTAACAACTGCACCTATTTTAAAGGTAGCATGTCCAGACAAAGACTTCACAGTCTGTGTGGATGTGAGTAAAGAAGGTCTAGGTGGTGTCCTAACTCAGGAAGGGCACATTATTTGTTATGAGTCCCAAAAACTAAAGGAGCACGAATGAAACTACGTCACTCATGACTTAGAGTTAGAAGTTGTCATCCATGCATTAAATATGTGGCGACACTATATAATGGGAATTTTTTTTATGTTATTGACTGATAATAGTGGGGTGAAATTTTTGTTTAGTTAACTATACCTTAACGCAAGGCAAGCAAGATGAATGGACTTCTTGAGAAAATTTGAATTTGAGGTAAGACACATCAAGGGTAAGGAAAAAAAGGTGGCTAATAGGCAAGGTGGCTAGTCTTCTTGAGAAAATTTGAATTTGAGGTAAGACATCTCAAGGTGGGTACAATGGATGCAGGAGCATCCACGAGAACATCCACGATCTATCAACCGAGCAACGCGTGAAGAAAAAGGAACAAATTTTGAAATCGCCAAGTTTTCTTGAACTATTGAAATATATGGTCAAGGCCAAACATAAACAAGTTTTGAGGTGATGAAGACTGCATTAATCGTAACTACACCTTGATGGATGTAAGTTCTAGTCCTAGGTATCGAGGAATTTACTGAAAAGCCACGCAGGAACAGCCTAACTCAGGAGACAGACAACAGCCAGAGGGAAACGGAATATAGGCACCTCCTTTGTATCATTGTATTAATTATTCATTCATACAGGAGAAAGAGGAGAAAGAGCGAGACCTGAAGAACCCTCCATGTACAGCTATTGAATTCATCAGAAGAGCTTTGATTAAATTCCATGGATGTGTTAGATACTTTCGTTTTGTTGATGTTATGCTTCCGCTTACTACTTCTTTTTATGCTTATCCGTTATATGTTGCTTGCGTAGTTGCATATGAGGTTAGGAACCAGGAATGAGTTTCAATTGTTTCTCCCGCTTGAGCCGTGAGATTTGATAGTAGTGTTGAATTCCTCCGCATAAGAGTGCGCCGAGGAGGCCGAGCAGCTGAACATTTGTTCTCTGCTGTCTGACGGCGTTGGTTGTTCGAGCCGCAGGTGGAGTGCAGTTGGACGGAAGTCCGCTGGTCCGAGAAGAGGAAGCCGTAGAATCCTCGCTATGCTTTGAAAGGAGCCGGTTTGAAGAACTTCGCCTACCTGAAGGGAAGAAGACCTAACGCGCAAGGAGCTATCGGTAGCGGCTCCCAGCGAGTTTGAATCTGACAAAGCTCGGAAGGATAATAGTTCCCGATTTGAATTCGCACTCCGGAGGCCGCCAGATCTAAGGTGGCAATGCAGGAGAACTTCAAGAGAGGCTGAATCGACGTTAGAAATCCCTTCATGAAGTTTCACGACCAGAGACCGCCGATCGCGTAGTAGTTACGCTGGTTAACCCGCGAGTACCGAAGAAGACAAGTCCATCGATATCGGGATTTCGGCATTCCGGGTTTAGTAATGCAAGAGTTTATGTCCCGTGACCGCGATCCCCATCCCGCTCATACTACAAGAAGTTGCAGGGATGTCGTGAGTCACCGGAGCCAGTGAGTGACGTAGCATGCAAATGGAGTTCCTGCCCGTGGTTTTGTGTTGTAAGACGCCGACATCATAACTCCCAGGATTCCGGAGCAGGGAAATCTCCGAAGAAGAAGAGTTTTGACCCGTTGACTATCGGGATTCTGGGTTTGGTTGTGCATGTGCGACTATGTTTATGTAACCTAACCCTGAAGTCACGCTATATCCTGATTCTAAGGAAGTTGGCCGGTTGAGCCTATCAGGTAGTGGACTCTGGTGGAGTTGAAGAAGAGTGTTTAATTCTTCGGGTTCGTGAGAAACGGTTACGTCCCGCGGAGCATCCGTCGTGATGCAGAAGTTATGCCGTAGAGTGGTATCAGAATGAATTCGCTGACTTTGTCTAAAGGGCGAGGAAGGAGATACAATGCCGCCTTTAATAGAGAGACAACACCGATCGTGATAATGGATGGCCGAGAAGGGGAGGTACACAGGAAATCCGCAGAACAGCCAGAGAACGCCAGATCTCGAGATCTCGCATGGTGACTCGGTGATATGGAGACCACCAAAGCGGAGCCTTTACGCAGGGGAGTTCAGCGGTCCTGAGATTGAGGAGGAAGCTCGACATGATGAAGGGGAAGTCTCAACAGAGGATGCCGTTAACCGAAGGTTGATCAAAGCCATTTCGAAGATGAGCTCAAAGACAAAGACGGACATTCCCGTCTATGAGGGAGTCTAAATGTCAAGACTTGGTCGGATCGGATCCGAAAGACATTGTTCTGTTTCCATTGCAAAGATATCGGCGAGGATAAAGGCGAAAATAAGACATGCCGCCAACAAGCCGATGACATGTTCTTTATGGTGGGATCAGCCGCAAAGCATTGCATCGCTCCAAAGGCAAAACGGTATGGGTCAAAAGCTTGGTTCGGATGATCGCCAAGATGAAGAAGGCGGTTCATTCCGAGAGATTATCAGATCACTCTCGTGCGCATGCGTAACCCGGGAATGAAGTTAATAATTTGCTAAATATGCCAATCGCAGGGAATCTATAGGCCCACATCGAAAGGGTCATCGGAGAGTGATGATCGTGTTGTCGCCAGACACCAATGCCCTCAAAGGCGATATTCGTGACGAAGCCGAAAGCATGTCGCACTCATCCGCAGACAGCTTTGAGGATGCTGCATCGGCGGCCTGGCGGTCGGGTTAAGAAAAGCCGAAACAGCAAGCAAGGTCACCGAGGGCGCAGGCGTAATAACCTAGAGGGTAAAGCCGTCGCTCCCCGAGAACACGTAAACCCAAAGAGGATTGGGTGAGGCCTTCGTAGAAGAGCTAAGAGAGGTGGAACCTCACAAAGAGACCAAAGAATTTGCCGAGACGAAGAGATCATTAGGTGGATACTGGCCGACGAATACTTTTCCTCGTATTCGAGGTAGAGGAAGAGGTAGAGGAGCGCATCGGCGTCACATGTGGAAAGGACGTACATAAAGCCGTTGATTGTCCATAGAGGAAAATGGACGGAGGAAAAGCCACACGTCAGCCGAAAGCAGAGGCATGGACAACGAAGATGCAACCAGTGGGAGGTCGTTGGGGATGCATAAGATCCTTTTGGCAACTGAGAAGGAGAACAACAGCCGGTGCAGAGAGCAGACTATCTGACGACGCTTCGGCGCAGCTGGCGACGTAAAATGTAAAGTCATCATAGATAGTGGAAATACCGATATAATCTCGTTTCAACCGATGGTGGAGAAATTGGAGCTAATCCACTAAACACCTCGAACTATATAAAGTTCTCGTGGGCTTAAGGACACCGGGTAAGTGTCACAAACCAACGTTTAGTCAAATTTAGAATTAAACATCATGATGAAATCCTGTGATGTTATTCCCATGGACGCATGTCACATACTGTTGGGTAAGACCATGGCGTATTTATGAAATGTTGTTCATGATGGAGGATGAACACATACACCTTGGCGAAGGATGGGAAAACACACACACTTCTGCCGATGAAGGATAAGGTGGTGAAGCCGGAAGTGAGCAGTTCCATACTTCTCATGAGTGGAAGGAGCTTCACGAGTCGAGAAGGGATGAAGATCCACAGCCTCTTTGTTGCCGAAACCGAATTGTTCTAATAAGCACAAGAGCGGATAACTTGCTGCAGGAGATCCAACAACCGGCCGAGTTTGTCATTATCATCGCGGGATGAAATCACGCTTCATTGCCACCGGCGAGGAGCGCATCACGATGACCTTACACCGAAAAGCCTGTCAATAAGGCAGCCGATGATTGATCAGAGAATCCAGGTCAAAAGACGTGTCTGTGATCTACAGGATAAAGACCGTGAGGGAGTCTCTAGTCCATGTGTCACCAACGGCATCGAGCGCCCAAAGATGATCTGAGGTCGGAGGATGCGCACTGCAATATAAACAAGATCACCATCAGTACAGATTTCCTTTGCCAAGAATACATTGCTCAAGTGGAGGAAAAAAAAATTTAAAGATAGATTTGAAAAGTTATATTCTCATATACGAATGAGAGGAGGTGATGAGTGTAAAACAACCTTCAAAACAAACAAAGGTTTGTACGAATGGTTGGTCATGCCGCTTGGCTTCGACAAATGCACCCAACACTTTTATGAGGTCGATGAATGAAGTCATGTGGGAGTTCATCGGGAAATTTTTAATTGTGTATTTGGATTATATACTAGTCTTCATTAAAACCAAGGAAGAGCACTTGAGGCATTTGGCCATGGTGGTGAGAAGATTACAGCAGGAGAAGTCGCTGATAAATTTGAAGAATGTCACCATGAAGACGTAACTCATATACCGGTTTTGTAATTTCGTGAATGAATTGAAGATGGACTGAGAAGGTGGATGTGATCGTGAAGTGCCACCTAGAAATGTTTCTTTGAGGTAACGGAGCCATGGTTTAAAAGCCTCTAAAATTCATCCGAATTTCACCGTAATCGCAAATGATGATGGACACCGAAAAACTAAGATAAGATTTTCGACAGCCGAGTCGAGAAAAGCTCAATCATGGAAGGAAGAGAATCGAAACACCTCGGGTATCGCATTTTCAAAACCTTCCGTGAAAATGTGATGCGGATATGCCTGGAGGGGTTTGAGTCGATGATGCACTGCATATTAATAAAATAAAATCGGATGATGCTAAATTGAAGTAATTCACATATGATAAAGACCGCGTTACTATCCGGTACTGGAAAAAGTGGAGACACTATCCGACACCCATGAATTTGTTCTATACAAGGATAATCACACCGGCACTGTGAGTCACCAGGAGAAGTTGAACCGGCAGCTAAGTGGGTAGAGTATATGCACTTTGCTGCATCGCGATATTTCGTGGATCAACAAGGTAGCCATGCCTTGAGCAAGAAGTGCTTTTTAAGGCAGAGGTTCAGGATCAAAACCTTAGGTTTTGGAAAATTTAAAAGACATGTATGCAGTTGATATTGATTTTGGGGAAGCTCATGAAGCAGCCGAGAACCCAGTACTCAGGGACAGGAGTCCATGGATAGACTACTCCACAGATGGCTCTTTTGAAGGCAATCAACCTGCGGTATCTGCATTTCTATGAGAGAGAATTTGCTGAAGGAGAAGCATAGCCGGGCTTGGCACGTCATTTTGGACATGACAAAACATATTTTCAAACCGAAATGAGTCATATTTCTTTGGCCGCATGTGCGCGTGATGAAGAGTTTTGTTGACAGTGTGGTATGTCAACACGCTGGCAATGAAAGCGTGAACGTTGGGTTATATCAACTCTTTCCATACTACCGAGAGGCTGCAGCTTTCATCAAGATGGATTTTGTGTTGGCTTGCCGAACACAAAGAGGAGTTGATTCCATCTTGTTGTGGTGGAAAGGTTCTCAAAGATGGAACATTTTCTTCCGTGTCATAAGACAACCGATGCCACACACATCGCCAACTTGTTTTTAAAGAGATTGTATGACAGATAATTGCCGAAGGCAGTCTTGGATCGGATATCATACTAAGTTCATAGGTCATTTTTTTGAGGATGCTATGGAAGAAGTCGGGTACTCCATCTTAGTTTTCAGCTCAAGCACATCCGCTAGAGCAGAGGGGCGCATCAAGTAGTCATTGTGGCTTGGGGATCTCATGAGGAGCCCGTGACAGAAAGATCACATGTAGCTTGGGATCGATCTACCATTGTGTCGAAGTTTATGCATAACGATTCATTGAATTGGAGTACAGGTAAGAGCTCATTTCAGATTTTATATGGGACGGAATCGAGGAGTATCCTTGAGCTCAGAGCTTAACAGTCGGGATAAGCAAACAAGTAGTGACAAAGCGAATTACCGAGGCGATGAAACAACTTCACACACAGGTGAAGCAAATACGTGTATTATCTCAACCAAGAGTACAAGCGTAGAGATGATCAGAGGAAGAGGCAACTTCAGCTTGAAGTTGGAGATATGGTTCTCGGGCGCGACTTTAAGAAAAGAAAGGTTCCCAAGAGGAACATACAACAAGTCAAAAATGAAGAAGATAGCTGCGCCGGAATTTCGAAAATTCGAGAGAATGCATATGATCTTGAGTTTCCAGAGGGCATCAAGATATCTCCGATTTTCAACATATCGGATTTATACCCGCATAAAACTGATGTGGATAGCATATTAATCGGAACCGGCGGAACCAAAGAATTCAAAGGAAAGCAAAGCCATCAGCCTGCACGTATTCAAATGGAGTGCATAATCGGATACGAAAGCGTAGGAAGACCAGAGGAAGTACAATATTTGAGCACCGTGAAATGGAGGAATCACCCGAGGATGCCAAATGAGACAGAGGTACCATACAAAAACATGGGCGATTATATGATCTCATGAGCGTGATCTACGAAATCTTTGAGCCGAGGAGTATGATGCAGAGCATCCACGCATCCACGCATCTATCAACCCAGCAACAAGATGAAGGAAAAAGGAATGTTCGAAAGCCAAAGACCCGCTCTTTGAACCATTGAAATATATGGCTGCGCCAAACATAAATGTTTTGATGTGATGAAGTTTAATTTGACACCGTAGAATGCACTTTGAGCCGATAAGCTCTAGTCCTTTGGTAGCTGAGGCATTTACTTAGGGTTAATGCAGGTAGATAGAATAAAATTCTATATTAGACATGCATTTAGAGATGGAAAACGGAATATAGGCACCTCCTTTGTATCATTGTATTATTATTCATTCCTACGTGAGCAAGAGGAGAAAGCAAGAGAAAGAGCAGAGAGTCCGTGAAGAACCTCCATGTACGCTTATTGAATTAATAGGGAAGAGCTTTGATTAAATTCCATGGATGTGATTATTCCTTGTGCGTTGTTGATATGCTTCCTTTACTTTCTTTTTATGTTTATCTGTTATATGCTGCTTATGAAGTTGCATATGAGGTTAGGAACCTGAGGAACGAGCTTCACCTCGCTGAGCCAGAGATTCCCGCGACAGAGGCATTGAATTCCTCCGATAGAGTGCCGAGAGGTCGAGCGTTGAACTTTTTTCCGCTGTTCGTGATTTGGCGTTGGGTTGTTCGAGCCGTGCGGCAAAAAGGAGCGTAGTCGGACGGAAGCCCCAAGTGGTGGTCCGAAGAGGAAGCCAAGAAATCGCTGCAAGCGAAAGTGCGCGTGGTTTGAAGAACTTCAACACTTGAAGAGGAGCTGAAGATCGAACGCGAAGGAGCGCTGCCTCGAGAAGGCTCGGGCGATTTGAATTGACAAAGCCTGGACGGATAGTTCCTTGATTCTACGCGACCACCCAAAGGGAGGCCTGTGATCTAAGGTGGCACAGAGGGAGAACTCTTCAGAGGAAGGGAATCGACGGTTAAAAATCCCCGTGAAGTTTCACGAGATCCAGAGGTCCGTCAGATCGCGCAGAAGCTACGCTGGAGTTAACCCATGAGTACAGGAAGAGAAGAGCCAAGTCCATCTGATATCGGGGTTTCTGTGATTTTGGGGTTTAGTAGAAGAGTTTTGTGACCTATGAAATCGCTTATCCCACATCCCCATCACACGAAAGAAGGTGATGCGTCGTGAGCTCTAATTCCTCGGATGAAAGGGAGGACGTGTGGGCGTGCGGCAGCCGGAGTTCGGGGTTCGTGGTTTTGTGTTGTAGGAGACGCCGACACCACAACCTCCGATTCGAGCAGGGAAATCTCCGAAAGAGAGGAGGGTTGACCCGCTGACTATCGAGATTTGGGGTTTGGTTGTGCATGTGACTTGTTTTATGCGAACCGCGAACTCCCGAAATGCTGACATATCCCGATTCAAGGGAAGCTATCAAGGAGCCATCAGTAGACTCCCTATGGAGTTGAAGAGTGTTGACTCTTCGTGCCCGTGAGAAACAGAAGGTCCAGGTGGAGCAGCTGGCTCGGTGAGGGCGAAGGCGTACAATAATGCTTTAAGTAGAAGAACTCATGGGGTGTTTGAACTAAACATTAGTAGGGAAGCAAGCGATCTTGAGCAGAGGATAAGGGGTTGCGGTGTAATAATGATGAAAATTACACTAAAGGTTGATCACGGAATAATACGTAAAATTTAGAGATGAAAAGATTTGAGTTTGACAAATGGTATAATCGTACGAAAAACATAATATACATACAACATTCTACTGAATTAAAGTTAAATTTTTTGGATGAAGTACATAAGAAACCAAATTTTGGTCATCTGGGATACTAGAAAACAGTAAAAACACTTAGGAATTTATTTTATTGGCCTAATATGAAGGGTGAGACAACAAAATACTTATCTAAGTGCCAAGATTGTCAACATGTGAAATTTGAACACCAGCATCTAGCCAAACTATTGCAGCCTCTACCTGTGCCGTAATGGAAATGGGAGACTATATCAGTAGATTTTATTATAGGTTTGCCTAGAACTCAAAACATAATGATTCAATTATGGTAGTAATTGATAAGCTTAGTGAGTCTACACACTTTATTCCTGTAAAGTTTACTTTTAAAGCTATTAACATCACTGAAATATTCATGAAATAAATTTTTAGACTACATGGTATTCCTAAAATGGTGATTTCGGATAGAGACGTAAAATTTACATTTACATTTTGGAAAGAAATGTTTGCAGGGTTAAATACTAACTTGAATTTCATCATAAGTTATCATCCACAGACGATGGGTAGACAAAATGAACAAACCAAATCATGGAATATATTCTATGAATGTATGTAAGGACAAAACCAAACGAGTGGGAAGACTACCTGCACTTGATGTAACTTGAGTACAACAATGGCTACCAAACATCGGGTAAGATGAGCCCCTTTGAAGTACTATATGATAGAAAGTGTACGACTCTGATTAGTTGGGATAACCCAATTGACAGAATCATGGTAGGACCAGAAATGATCTAGGAAATGGAGAGTATGGTAAGAAAAGTACAACAGAATTTAAAAGAAGCATAGGATAGACAGAAAAGTTACGCAAACCTGAAAATAAGACACCAAGAATTCCAAGTGCGAGATCATGTTTATTTAAAGGTTAAAGCCAGAAGAAGTTCACTAAATCTAGGGAACTGTTCCAAACTGGCACCTAGGTTGTGTGGCCCTTCAATATCTTAGCTCAAATTTGATCAGTGGCATACCAACTTGCAATTCCTGCAAATATGAAAAATCATAATGCATTTCATGTTTCTTTGTTAAACAATTATGTTGATGATCCCACTCATATGATTGATTGGAACTTGGTGCAGGTGGAACTAGAAGACATGTTCCAAGAAGAACCTCTACGCATTCTGGACAGGAGAGAAATAACACTATAGAACAAAATCGTCACCCAAGTAAAAGTGCAATTGAATTACTTCAGTCCTGAGGAGGCCACTTGAGATTTGGAGGGAGATTTGCAAAAATCTCATCCAACCCTATTCTGAGAAAGGGACGAACACTGAGGATAGTGTTGTACTGAAGGAGGAAAGGATTTAAGATCCCCCCCCAAAAAATTACTTTTAAGTCTGAAAATACTTAGGAATTTATTTCCCTTTTTGGTAAATTTGAAATTGGAAAATTATTGTCATTTATGGCAATTTCGAATTTCGAATTTGGTTAATTGTAAATTATGATTATGACTGTTAGGAAAATATTTGATTTTTACCAACCAACTCTTTGACTATGACACTTGTAAGAAGCAAATATTTTTATAATTATTGATGATAGAAAAATAGAACAACGAGGTTGAAATCAGCTGACCATGACTCCATGAGTGGGGAACATGTTGGAACTACCTCAGGGATGAATGTTACAAGTGGGAAATTAGGAATTTGGCCATTGGCAACCCCTGAAAATCATGGATTTGTAAATATGTGAAAATTCCGAAGGGGAAAAGACCTAGAAAAAATGCTTTTGGCATATACATCATATGGGAGGAGGCAGGACATTGCCTAGTATGCTAGGGAAATAATTATCACTTGTTGTTATGAACATTGATTTCTGAGTGTGAGGCAAGGAGAAGTTTTATGAAACTGAAGAACTATTGCTAAGGAAGATTTATGGAGTTCTCCCTCATGGATTCATGGTCAGGCTAGGGGGTGAACGAAGCAAGTAGATTTGGTCGTTTCGTTCGATGGTTGGGAGGAACTTGGTTGTTCCTTTTATTGTCCCAACTTTTTGTTCATATAAGTACTCCTATCTGTTGTTTGTTGAATTGATTTACTGTATGATGGCTAAGAAAAATAAATAAATTGTAGGATGGACCTTGGAAGTTGGTTATGTTATTGAATAAAGTAATAAGG
>SNQJ01S0123022.1:5472-26699 GCA_010110895.2 Picea sitchensis | reverse complement strand
GTTTTATAGGCTAGTGAGCCAAGTGATTATAAGCGAGGAGGCTTATGTAATGATTAGGACGGAGAACTTAGATTCTAAAGGCCATTGATCCTATTTTTATATATGTAAACACTCATATCATTAATATAATACATCGTTGTGTGTAGATCGACCACGATAAAAGAGTATGTGGGACTAAGCTCCACTAGTTAGGGAAAGGGAGGGCTAAGAGACTAGTAAAATGGGCTAAGCTAGAGGGCTTATCTCCAAGGGAATATTATATTATTATTTCCTTAAGATTATGGTGAGGATAATTATTTTATCCTAAGTCTCATGGAAGAGTGAATGAATAACAAGTGGAGAGAAACGACCTCCAGAAGAGCCATGTGTCAATCATGGCGCATGAAAATATATGTGGGGGAAAATAGTTTGTTTTTCCATATTTTCCCCATTCACCAACGCATGGAGGCACTCAACCAATTTTCATGTAGCTAACCATTTCCTCCATGAGTTGACCTATGCATCATTCATGCACCTCTAGAACCGGAAGACACTTTGAGTTATCCCGTACATTTCCTATGAAGCACAATGCACCTGTACTTTTCCTAAGTCGTATCGTGCCTTAACCGTTTGTTGTTGTTGCCAACATAGTTCCTGGACTAAGCTTGGCTTGTTTCCATCATCTATTCCATACCTGTTTTCTATTGCTTCCTTCACCTGAGCGTGTTTTTGGTTGACTAGAGAGTTGGATTGAGGAGGCAGGTTGTCAGAATCATGGATTGAAGAAGCGGGTTGTTAGGCCTGTGAGAAACTCTCTCCAGTTGAGAGATTTTGTTGGGAAAGTGATTTCCCGAGGGAGCCCAACTGCAACTATAGTTCTTTGAGAATTCATGTCCGACCTATTGTTGAATCCCTAGAAGGTAAGTGGGGCAGCCAAAGTAATGTTAAGGAGATAAGGGGCACACTTCCTGGGGTGGGACAAACATGTGGGGAATGAGAGGATGTATGTTGTTAGTGTGAGTTGGCTCCTTGAATGAAATCCTTCCTGTTGACTATGCAACGTCCTTTTGTCTCATCCTATCCTAGGAATCCCTTTACCCGGGTGGATTTTAGTCCTAGCTCGGGCATGACCCACTGCTGAGAGTGATGAGAAGCATGGTCTAAGGTTGGGAGGTTCATGGAATGTCTGCACACAGTTGGTGGTCTTCTATAAAAAGATAAGTAAAATTTATGTGTTCAATTACATGTTGTGTATTGTGCATGATTTTATAATTATGAGTATTTCCTATGTATGTTGTATGTATAGGCTTACTGTTATTTCTGCATGAATCTATGTTGTAGCAGAATGTATTTGTTTGTTTGAAATTTATATATATGAAGTTTCACAACAGTTTCTGTGTGCCATAACCCAACAGGTCTATGGATGGGTATGTTACAATTTGATTATTAGAAACAAGTGAAGTATTAATGTGGCATTCCCTAGCCTGGTGACGCAGACCTCCCCGACCCTCGAGTTGAAGTCCGCTCACATGATCATTCTTTGTTTCCTTCAAGCCAGATCGACTCTTTCGATTCCCTGCCGGAATCTCCTTCCAATCGATCCATAGGTCCTTCGGAAGCTCCCCCGTGTGAATAGCACTAGGCGTGAGCTCCTTCCTCCCCAAGAGACCACAATGCTATGACCAAGGCCTGATTCCAAAGCCACTTGTCGCAACTTGCAATCTCGCGAGTTCGCGGGTCAAAACTCCCGACTCTTTCTTCCCAAATTCACAATACCCGAAATGCCGATATGGGTATGGCTCCCTTATGTCAGCGCCCTCTGCGCGTGACCACTGGATAGGATTATCACTAGCACCCCTCGCTACTCACCACTTCGCGAGTTGTAGGGTCGAGCTCATGAGCTCTTACCTCGCGAATTCCCAAGACGTGAGAAGTCAATGGAGTGTTGACTCCTTCCACTATATGACGCGTTTCCGCCTGTCTATCACACGGGCCCACAACGTGATTCTTCCACATGTCCCTCATGCTCAACTTCACACTTCGCGACTTTGCACTTCAAGCGATGCCTCCTTTGTATCCCGACACTCGAAGTGCCAAGATCCCGAACTCCTCGCTGCTCTCTGTCGCAACTCGCGACTTCATGACTTCTCCTTCTGAGTCTCTCGACTCTCCAACTGCCGAACCCTGAAATATCGATTTGCCAAAATGGTTGATGACACCCTTTCCCCATACTTATATCGCGTCTCGCGATTTCGGGGATCTCGGGACAAATGTCTCAACCTCCTATGCTCCGAAACGCCGAAATGTAGAATTCCAACACACTTCCCCAATAGTTGGCCCCACCAAATCTTTTCTCCCCTTCGGGACTTCTCACTTCGCGACCTCGCGAATCTTGATGCAAGGGTTTTGACCCTTCCATTCACGAATCCATGAAATTATATTACACGAGTGATGCAATGGTCCTTGTCGACCTAGATCTCACGGTCTGATTTCTCCAGAGCTTGCACTTGAAGAATGATTGTCGTAACTCCATTGCTCCTCTGCAAGATCTGACGGCCCTCGGGACTTCGCGAATTCTCCACGGAGAATTCCAACCATCCAATTCCTCCTTGAGGACTCCTGTGAAATGGAACAGGTATTCTTTCACAAAACTTGTCCACCGGCAAACAACATCGCTGCGCCTTCTTCCAACACTTCAAGGCACTAGCCCTCTTGAGCTTCTCTTCGACAACTTCGAAGACTCTATCCCTCCTGAGATTTCTCCACAAATCGAGTATTCAAGAAGACTCTTGCACGCACTCCTTGCGGAAACCCTTCAATACTTCCAAGTATTGAATTCTTTGACTCTGTGCACTTCCATGCGACAACAGTCTTTCAACAATTCCCTCAGGTTGCAACCCCTAAAACTCTACTTGGCCAGTGCACACTTTGCATGGCTCTTGTACTCAACTTGCACTTCTGCGAGAATGAGAACAATGTTATCCCTCCTAAGCTTTCAGAGATTGAAACTCTGAACCCGTCAATGCACTTCTTGCAGGAAAAATCTTGCTCAGACAGAGAAACAATTGAAACTCATTCCTTACTTTCTTAGACTTCGAATGCTTAACACGAAATCATACATACATGGCTTAAAAGAAAATTTATAACAGAAAGAGTAAAACAATCATGAGCATAACATTCAATCATGCATACACAGAAAGTATTTGAACACCATGAGTCTGAATCAAAGCTTCATACATTAATCTCAAAACTTTTATACATGGGTTCTTCTACGTAGCTCTCTGCTTCTTCTTCTGTATGCTCTATTCTCTTCTCATAATAATAATGTTACAACTATACAATGAAGGTGTCTATACCCATTTCCCTCCTCGCTCTAAACTGTCAAATCTATAACTTTAAAGCTACCTACCTACATTTATTAACATAAATGCCTCTTAATCCTTTAGACGAGAGCGGGACGCTCAAGGTATGATTACAATCTACAAGTGTGCCTCCACTTAATTAATTTATTTAATACCCGCACATTTATTTCAAAACATTTCAAAACACTCTTGCCAACGTGTTGAAATGTGTTGGCACTTGTCCCAGCTGTCTTCCACCTCCGTACATGCTTGCTACCCGCGATGCTCCTGCATCACCTGGGAGGCTCGGAGTACACTACAATCTGGTATCAGAGCTCCAATTTTCAACACTGAGCCTGGATGGGCCATGTAAGTTGAAATGGAAGAAAAAGTTTAGGAAAGAATTGTTATCGAAATGGAAAAAAATTTAGTTTTAGACATCCATGAGTGCCAAGAGGGCACTAAGAGCACACCTTAACTATGTCTGAAACATCATAAGGTGTACTGGTTCAAGAAAGTCAACAGAGGAAATAAACCACAATAATCGTGGTTTTGGGGCCACAAAGTTAATATTTGGGTCATTGGATCTGTTCGGGGGAAGGAAGATCCTTCACAGCCATCGGATCTGGGGAAGTAGCGCGGTTGTTAACCCCTCAAGTCCTTTGGACTTCATTGCTTCGAAAATTTTAAATATTTTGACAAAAAGGAGGAAAAATCCTTGAAGCTCTGAAGTCCCAGAGTGAATCTCCATCGTAGATCATTTGGAAGAAGGCGGACCATTGGATCCCCCATGTGGTTCATAAGTTTGGTGTTTTTCCAAATGAGGTTGTGGTTGTACAGAGTGGAGTTTTCCCCGAAGTCCCAAAGTCCGAAACCAATCTAGATCGTCCATTATCGAAGACATGTGTCTGCATATTTGCAAGTGTTCAAAATTTTGGCATTTGGTAGTTCAGGGGTTGTATGGTGATCAACACCAAAAAATTATGAAGCCCGAACCCCCGAAGCACCCGAGTCTCGAAACTCTAGAAAAGAACAGTTCAGAGAGTTAGCCACTTTGGGGTTCGGAAGAAACGTGGAGTTGTGTTGAGGAAATATTCGAAGTCCCAAATTTTCGGAGCATTGGAGTGATGCGACATGATGATGTCACTTGGAGTGATGTGGGCCTGATCAAGAGTTCGGAAGCTCAGTCATCAGGAATTTTAAAGTGTGCAGATGAGAAGTTTTTCAAAGTCCCGGAGCTCTGAAGTCCCGAAGCTTCGGGGAACAACTGTTTGAAATTTTGGCATTCGGGAATTATTGAGTATATGGATGTGAAAACTTTCAAAGCCCGAAGTGTTGAAGTCTGGGAATGTTAGAGTGACGTGGAATGATGACGTCACTGAGAGTGACATGGACTTGTTCGAAAATTCGACGTTTGGGAGTTTTGAAGGATGTTGGAGAGGAAACTTCCAAAGTTCTGGAGTGTCGAAGTCACGAAGCACCAAAGTGACGAGGTCTGTTGACGTCACCTAGGTTGATGTGGACACACTTGATTCTTGCCATGTGTCATCATGTTTTGTGTTTTTTAAATAAATTTTGTGCTAATTGGAACTTGCCACACATCACCCATTAGATTGGGCCATGTGTGATCTCCATACTTCTACCACGTATCTCCTCCTGGGGTGTGTTTGTTGTTGAGACTTTGAAAGTTTAGAGGTTTGGAATTTATAGAAATTGGAGTATGTGGTCGCAGGAACCTCTGAAGCATGAAGCCTCGAAGATATTCTCTAGGTGTTCGCCAGTTCGAATTTCGGAGGAAACATAATATGATGAAGGTAAAACCTACGAAGCCCAAAGCAACGAAGTTCCAGAGTAATGAAATGCCAAAGTGCCAGCCGAGAATTTGGAAATTCGTAGTTTGGGGGAATGTAAGTATATAGATGCAAGAACCTTCGAAGCGTGAATCTTCAGGGAGCTTCTCTGGGAATTCGCCAGTTCGACATTCAGAGGAAATGATGTGTGGATTTGGCGGAACTTCCGAAGCCTGAAGTTCTAAATTTTTGAAGCTCTGAAGTAGCAAAACCCTGAAACTTCGAAGGTGTATTGTGAAAGGATTCGGTAGTTCAACATTCGGGATAAATAAGGCATGAGGTAGTAAGGACCTCTGAAGCCTGAAGTTCCAGAGCCTGAAGTCCTGAAAATCTGAATGAGTGCATATCAGATAAGCGCTCAGACATATCCCTTGGTCATATAAGACTTTGGTCGGGATAAAAGAGGGCTAGTGCCGAATTGTTGTTTTCAAAGACAAATTGTTCAAATATTCATAACTTCCTGCTCAAAAATCAAAATTGAGCAAGGGAGCAGTCATTGGAAAGATCTTGGACAATAGAACATAATTGTTCACCCAGAATTTGAGCTAAATAGGCAATTTATCAAAAAATCAGAAGAAATAATTCTGATATATTATTGAACCAGAATGGCTCGTATTTTCATAAACTTGTTGAGTCAGTTAGCCTCACAAAGTTCTGTTGGTTGAACATTTTGTAGAGTTAACAACAACTAGATCAAATCAAGATCATATCACTGGGTATAGGAATGGAGGAGACACAGGGAGATTATAGCTAGGAATATGATATTAGAGGGATGGATGTCCATATGGGTATTGAAGGAACAAAGTCCAACAGACATGGAGAAGGAAAGGATGAAAACATGAATGTGGTAGAGATCATTAAAAAATTGCAGAAATATGTTGAAAGTCATAAAGTTGATAATGAAAGGATTATGAAAGGCAAGGAGTAGTAGGAGGAATTCAACATGAAGTTAATTTAGATCTTGGACATAATTTAAAAGAAATTGGATAAGAAGAATGGTTCAAGAAAATCAAGAATTCATAGGTCTCCTGAGGAGAAAGGAAGATCAAGGAGTGTTAGCAGACATCACCACCACTCCCCAAGGAATTCCAATATGAGAACATAGAGTAGCTCAAGTTCATCTCCTATCAGGAAGAATCAAAATATATCTGCGGTGGATGAACTTCGTGGAGAAATGAACAAAATCAAACCTCCTACATTTGATGGTGAGCACAAGAAGGATGAAGATGCTAAGACATGGATGCTATGAATGAGAAAATATTTTCAATTGAATAATTATTCTTCTCATGAAGAAGGAATAATTTATATTTATCAACTCAAGGGAAAGACATCCATGTGGTGGGATCATCTTCTGCAAGTGCAACACATCAAAGAGAAAAATGTTACTTGGAAGGAATTCAAGAAGTATTTTGAAAATAAATACTTGAGTAAGAGATATTATGACAGGAAAGTGAAGGAGTTCTTTGAACTCAAGCTTGGAAATATGACCATTGATGAGTATGAAAGAAGGTTTTTGGAACTATTGAAGTACGTATCCTTCATCAAGGATGAGACAGTTAAGATTCAAAGGTATTTGAGTGGGATGCCATCCTTCAACAGTGATAAGATTCAATATGATGATCCCACAAATTTGGAGGAGACCATAAGGCGAGATAAATTCCTATATTATCAGGATAAAGCAAATCCAACTTTTCAAAAATCTAGGGAAGACAAGAAGAAGTTCAAGATCGATCAGAGGAAGAAAGGGAATGAGCCACCATTCTTCAGAAGTAGCCCTCATGGAAAACTAAATTCTAGAGATCCTATAACGATTGAGACAGGTGGGAAAAGGCCAAAGTAACCACCTATTCAATGTTTGGGTTGCAAAGGAGATCATATGTATAGAGATTGTCCTCACAGAAGTGACAAAGTGAGAGTTTTCCACAATGTACATCAAGCTGAAATAGTGGAGGACATGGGTATACATGTACCAAGGATCTATGCAGCCCTGGAAAACAAGCAAGATGAGTTTCAATCACACATGATTGAAGTGGAAGGCGTGATCAAAAACCAAACAATTGCAATTTTAATTGTTTCAGGAGCTAGTCATAGTTATATAGATCCTAAGGTGGTGGAAAAATTGCATTTTCCAAGAAGAAATCATGGGAAATATTGGTTGGTGAAGTTGGCTACCAGAGCCAAGAGAAAAGTTAATGAGTTGGTTAAGTCATGTCCAGTGGGAATGAAAGGGCTGAGCACTAAGGCAGATTTGAACATCTTGCCTTTAGGCTCCTATGACTTTCTAATTGGTATGGATTGATTGGACCAACATCATGTTGTCTTAGACTATCTTAATAAGGTATTTAATTTCCTGGATGAGGAAGGGAACCTAAGGACAGTCCAAGGATTTCCTAGGTCAGTAGATGTCAGAGAAATTTCAACATTGCAGTTGAAGAAATGTTACAGAAGAGGTTTTCAATTATTTGTAGCTCATATAGGAGTTTGAGGATGCATTTAAAGAAATACCAGGATTACCCCCTAAAAGAAATATTTATTTCTCTATAAATATGATGCCTAGAGAAGCTCCAGTATCCAAGACTAATTATAGGATGAGTACACAAGAACTGAAGGAGTTGCAAATGCAACTTGAAGAACTTCTGAAGAAGGGGTATATAGGCCCATTTTTGTCCCCTTGGGGTACCCCAGTTTTATTTGTGAAGAATAAGGATGGAATATTGAGACTGTGTATCAACTTCATACAGTTGAAAAATGTAACAGTAAATAATAAGTATCCTTTTCCAAGGATCGATGACCTCTTTGATCAGTTGAAGAATGAAAAAATATTCTCCAAGATTGATCTCAGGTCTGGTTATCATCAAGTAAGAATTAAATATGAAGACATAAACAAGACTGCTTTCAGAACAAGGTATGGCCATTATGAGTTCAGAATGGTGCCATTTGGATTATCAAATGCACCAAATGCCACTTTTCTCTATGGTGGAGTCTCCAGGTGAAAGATAAAGTAAGACTTATTCACGTATTCAATATTTGTTCACCATCAAAGACCAAAATTTAACTTTGTCATTCTCTCTGGGAAAAATGATTTTGTTTCTTCATCCCCGGCAACAGCGGAAAAAAAATGTTGTTGCTGAGATTGATTCTAAGGCTCAAAGAATAATGTCAGGCATCAAAGGTTTTAAAAGAAGTGTTTTTGTGAGTGATTTTTCTACCTTTAGTTTTATGAGAAATAATCTTTAAATGAAATTAATGATAATACAATACAGAGGTTGTATCTTGTTATCTGAGTCGCAATTGTAATGTCAAATGATGTAGAAATATTTACAAAACTATTGAACAAAGTCAAGTATCAATTACAGACAAGTCTCACCTTGTTTGCAGTATAAGAAAAAGTAGAAGAAGCACCCTTGAACAGGATATGAAAATGCAGAAATTCACACAGATCACATGTCTTGTTTTACTCACAGTAATAACAACAGAAAAGTTGTTACTGAATGAACCACTGATATATTATGATCACAGTAGATGTAGTTGTAAATTGCAATTAATAACTCCTCAAGAATTACAGAAATAAATTCAAAGAAATGGAAACACAGAGGGAACGCATAACTCAAATTGAATGAAACTTATAATTGTTGTCTTCACTTGTATAAATACTCAAAAGAGTTTATGTTTCACATTTAGCAAGAAGCAGCCTTGAATAGATCCGAAATCTATCTATTTATACAAAATTTGTCACAATTGAAAACCATTGGACTTCCCACAATGTATGACTAAAAATAAAATACATACAAATAAAATAACAATATGCAAATATTGTTGAGTTTTGTTGGCGCTTCCTCTATCTCTTTGTCTTCTTGCAGATGCGCTCGCTTTCCTTTGATCTTTGATTTGGGTACACATGTCCATTAAGGCCACCACAATCATTTGACTTACTTTCTTAGCCATTTGATCTCGTTCCCATCTGTCCCTTCGGATGCATTTACTGGGATAAGGAATTTCAGTTGAAGACATGGGGGGGATAATTAGATGAATAACTCGATGTTGGCTCGCTATGGGATGGCTATCAATTACAGGGGAGAGTAATTGTTCATGAAAAGAATGACGGGGGGACAAGTTTCCAATAAGGAGGTGGGATGAGTGGATGCAAGAATGCGGTTGGTAGGGATAGACAGGGTAAGTGGTGGTTAGAGGGTGAAAGGTAGAGTGGGTGGAGAAAGTGAACATTGTACATGCTCTTTCATTTTCTCCTGGCTACACTCTCTTTTCCCTGTTCAATGCATTGGGTGCACCTGTCCATCAATGCTACCATGAATCTTGAAGGCTCAATCCTCTTATTTAATTCAAAGGAAAACATCTTCTTCTGTATCTGGGGTAGCTTCTCCTAGATCTTGTTCACTTCTTGGACTATGACCTGATATTGTGAACTTGGATTAACCAACCATTCATTGATTTTAAGTAAATCAATCTGGCTCATCTCTTTGATGGCAGCCTGAGTGTTTTCCTTCTTCTTTCTGGATCTTTTCTGGTTCATTTTTATTTCGATATGCCCCAAGGCCTCTAATATACTATTCCATTCGAACTCAATTATATTTTTATTTATTTATGATAATGCCACTAGAAAACCCTCTTTTACATCTCTGACAAGTTTCTTGCCTTCTTCCAGATTTTTTTCCCAGGATTTTAGGTCCATTTTGCCTCTTACTTGTTCAAAATGAGATAGAAGGGGTAGACCAAGGGTATTAGCTCTCTGCTTCCATATGAGAACTTCTTGAAACTTAGACCGGGATGAGCAGGCCTATTTTTCCTTGACATAAATATCTTTTAGAGAAAGGTCTACTACCTGATAACATTTCTAGATAGCATATACTTTTTGATAGAGTTCTTGCTCGACAACTTCCAACCTCTCATTGACTTCTGATGCTTGTGTTTTGAAGGCCTAAATGTCTATCATTGTGTTCTCTGTTAGGGTCAATATGACCTACAGTGGATCAATCAATTTTTCAGTCTCAGTGATCAGTCCTTTTCTTGTCTTTGAACTCTGGTAGAGCAGCTCAAGGTTATCTTGTAACTGCTTAATTTGATGTTGATGACTAGACCTGATTTGTTCAATGTCCTGGTTCATCCTACTTCTAACAGTATGTTCTGTACTATATATATCATTTTGCAATTGTTCTACCAAGAGGCATTTATGTCGCAGTTGTTCGGTTAAATTGTCCACCGACCATTGATTGGCAGTGGAAAAATCCCCTAATGAACCTGTAACTTCTTTCACAAACTTTGGACCATCGTGGTCTTTCCCATCATACACCAATCTTTGCCTTTTAGTGATAACTCCATCCTTTTGGTGAGATTCTCTCTTTACGATAGATTTTCATTTCTTGCTGAAAAATAAATCTGAGGGATGCATCTCTTCAGGCAATATAGGAGTAAGATCACCTACAAAAGTGAGTTCGGAACTAGGATTTCTGAAGATGGTTTGTAAAGGGGTTAATGATGTAATAGGAGACACAATTTCTGTGGAAGTTTCATGTCCTGTTGTATTTGGGGTGCCAATAGGAGTAGCCAGTGTTGAATGAGGGACAACTTGTCCCAGATTCGTGAAAGCTTTGAATCGAGCTAACATCCGTGGATCATTCAGTCCTGACAATGACGCTCTTATTTCGTGAAATAACACTTCTGGGCTTTTTGGGACTTCCTCAACTTTGTGCTTAGCAGACCAACTTAGCTCAGATCCTATAGGCCTAGATTCTTATGAAGGAGGCACGATTATTAACTCTCCTTGCAATATCTTTGGTAAAATGTTTCATCTATGTTTCTAAAAGCCGAGGAAACCAGCTTGTTGGTCAGGGGGCAGATTCTGGAATCTACTTTGGACTTCCTCATAAGATCTAAATCCCCTAAAAATTTCATCATAAGGATAATTCTCATGGATGTATTGCTTCATGTTAAACTGAGCCAGATGATTTTCCACTATCTTATGTGGATCATGCTTCTTGAACTTGATGCCAACTAATTTGACATCTTCTAGGGTTGTGGCCTCGACTTTAGAATGACTAAAATCTAATAGTGTGAACATGCCAACTTGAATGGGGAAATTTGGCCAAATTTTTTTCTGAGATGCTTTCAACTCCTTGCTAATACCTCCTACTACCATATGGTATGCCACTTATCTGCACACCAGTATGTCAGGTAAAAACTGTGGGAGGGCATGAGGAGGAATAGAACAACCAAATACTCTGATATAGGAGAAATTCTCCTCAATGAACCAGTCTGTAATTTTTCCCAAGTTCACCATAATCCTTTCTGAAATCCGGGTGGCGGGTGACCGTAAAAACCTATATGAACAAACACTACAACATTGTGATAGATTTCATAAAATAAATCTTTGGTGTTCTCCTCCCATAATTTGGAGTGATAGAAATGAATTGGCTCATAATTGGTCGGGGTCCAAATCTAGTTCATCAGGGGAAAAGGGGTCATGAAACAAATGCCATCCATAACATATGCTGACATGTAAAAAGGGGAAAAAATCAGGACACATGCACAAAAATCAGGACACATGTGCCAAGCACCTTTTTTCTTGAGTATCATGACCATAGGGGAAGAATAAGGTCTAGTATTGGGATGGATAAAACTGAATTCTAGTAATTCATGAAATTTTTTCTCAATTTCATTCTTCTGGACAAAGGGATGACGATAAGGATGAACATTGGGAGGAATACTTCCCAGGATGAGAGGGATGGAATGATCATGGACTCCACAGGAAGGGGGAAGTACTTTGGGGGTGGTAAAAACAACTTTGTGGTGAGAAAGGATATATTGGAGGTCAGGATGCAAAAAAGGTGTCTCAACAACATGAATGGAGTGGAGTTGGGCTATAATTCTCGAATGACCTTTTTTGAGGAGATTTTCCATGCGATGGGAACTGATGATCTCATGGGAGCCTGTTGTGATTCCTTGGAACTTATACTATTGTCCCTCATATTGGAATTGCATGGTTAAGTCCTTAAAATACATGAGAATGGGTCCTAGAGTGCATAACCATTTGGCACCAAGAACAATGTCACAACCACCCATGTCTATATAAAACATTTGGGATTTCAAGGGATACTGACCAATTTGGAGTCACACATTTTCACATCGTCCCCCACATTTCATGGAACCACATTGGAAATCATCATTTGAAAAATATTGAAAACACAAATGTAATAATTGACTTCTTGGGAAATGCAGTGATGAATAGAGTTATGGGTTCTACAAATGTCCATAAGGATGATGAATTTACTATTTTTTATGTAACCAATTAATTTAAGAGTCTGGGGAGCAGATAATCCAGTGAGGGAATTAAGTGCAATAATCTGGTCAACATCTAGTGAATCAGAGGGTGGGGTGAGGTCAGATGGTGGTGGTAGTTCCTCCATAGGAGGAAAAAAACATCTTCTTCAAAGAGATCCTCAATCACAACCATAAATATATTTTGTTCCTTACACTTGTACTCGGGAAAATATTTGTCATCACAATTATAACAAAGACCCTTGAGTTAACGTTCAACCATTTCAACCCAGGTTAATTTATAGATCTTGAGGGGAACAATTGGTGGGTTTAGGGAGAGGGGGAAAGGACGGTTTGCGGGTATGGGAGGATACACTCTTTTGGGATTACTTGGATCATTGAGTATATTCCAACCAAGTCTAGGGGAGTGCCATGAGAAAATGGGCACAAATTTCATCTTTGAGGCCACTGATAAAGAATTCTCTAAATAAAGCATCTGACCTGCCCTCCGTTTTGAAATCCAAGTGCTAAAATGTGGAAATAAAGTCATCCACTATCCCAGACCGCTTTAACTTGGTCAAATGGCCTAAATGGTGGGTATCAGAGTCAAACCAGTCATAAAGTTTGGCCACAAACTGTGTCCAAGCAAGATACTCGTGGCATGTCTTTTTTCGCCATTTCCACCATTGCCATCGCTCTGGATCCACGATGCAAGAGCATTGCCATCAACACCAAAGGAGGCTGAGTGGAGGAAAACTTAGTGCCAACACGCACATTTAAAGTTGGTTTTGATCCCAAGGAGGGTGCATCATCTTAAAAAAAATTAAATATTGTAATTAAAGGACTTTAAAATGTTTTGGAGGCTTGATCCATTGTATAAGATCACCAGAGATTGTAATCACCTTAATTTTATGTAGCATTGTATATATTTCCATCTCAACTCTTATCTAGTTTTAAATGCTCATTCATTGTAATAGGACTTAGTAGATGAATTTTTTCAATTATGATAGGATAGTTGTTAAGTACCTGAATAGATATGAAGATAAATCTCAAAATAAACCCACACTATCAACAAGAATAATCCAAACCATTCACCAAAACACTAAACACAAGAATGTAGACAAAACCCTTGATATAGGGTAACACCATATTTTAATCCTTAACGAAGGATAACACTCCTCAAGCAATGCTTGATACATTCACAACAGTATTCACTATGTTTCAATACATTGCTTACACTTCTTTACATAACTCTCTCTATCTCCTAGGAACCTTCTAGAGAGTCTTCTCACATTTATTACATCTAACTACCGTAGTGGGCCTTTATTAATATAGTGGACCTAGTCCACCTTAAATTGAATTACTTCCACTAATAATACATAACCACATTTCCATTGGGTACCTCCCTAGGTACCTCATATTACCTCCCTAGATATACTACATTCCATCCCCCTTCACATGTTTCTTCCTCGAAACACGATAATAATCCATACAATATGACTGGCTAAGTAATGTAGCCAATTGGTACCAAGTATGACCATCCATCCATCCCAATGGAAGTCAAACTAGATGTCCAACTGCCGCCTTTCCACCTTGAGCTTGTGCCACCTCATGTCGATGTTTCCATGGACTTGGTTCTCTAGCCTCATGTCTTCCTGTAGGCCTCCATGCATCTCTATATTGGTTTTCTTTATGGTTCCTTGTTGGTGCATAAACGTGTTGATGCTCATGCCCTTGCCTTGATGACTATTGTTACTATATATGATGTGGATGGAGATATACAACAACTGTAGGAATTTGTTCTATTTTCTTCAAATTAGCTACATATTGTACCTTTGAGTCACTTACCACCTTAGCTTCTTTACTTCTTTCGTCCTATGGTTTTGCTTCAACTGTTTCTATAGACTCTGTCTCTGATTCAACTTTGGACTTGGAAATAACTTCTTTGCTAGTCTCTGTGGGCCTGTATTTCTTATTAAGAGACACATCCTGTAATGTGATTTTCTTTTTCTTGTACCACAACTTTAAAAACTTATTTTGCACATTAATCTTAATGGTACCCACTGATTCTATCCAAGGATATGCCAAAACAATATCCATTTCATCCATATCCATAGCATAAAAATCTGAATGCAACACATATTTATCCATATTGAGCTTCAGATATTTAAAAAATTTCACATTTTCACCCTCAACCTATGTGCTTTGAATATCCTTTGCAGGAACTTGCATTCTATTAACCAACTAAACATTGATAAAATAATGCATACAACTAGGGTTAATAGAAACAATAACCTTCTCCTTTGAATACAACCATGAACCTGTAATATAGAGTTTCCACATGAAAATAAAACCTTGTTTCTCTCTTCATCCTTACACTTTGCATGATACCACTTGTCTAAAATTAATTTTACATATGCTTCATCAGAAAATGTCATCAACTCATTATAATTAAATGAGTTCCACCATATGCGTGCATCTTCTTGAAAACCATATTGTAGACATATTCTCCAATGATCTTTCGATGATGACTTTTGAGATTGTATATATTCTTCAATACTAGGGCCATAATCCTTTCCAGTAAAATACATCTTGCTTGAAATAAATTTGTAACAAAAACTAGGGCTTAAAAATAAATTACTGCAAAAAATCACGGCTTTTTCTGGAAAAACCCTGAAAAACTGATGAATTTAAAATTCTCATAACATTACTTCCTGGACTCTGTTTCGATCAATTGTTTTTGAAATCGTGTATTTTTCCGAGAGGTATTCAAATATCCAATTTTTTTGGCCAAATTCTACACAGAAAGTTTTATATCTGAACCTGAAGTGCACCACCCTTTTTTTCCCTAGAAAAAATTTGCAAAAAGAGCAAACAAATCTTCCCTTATTTGGCCAAGGAAAGTACTCTGATATCAATTGTTAAATACAAAAAATTGAATACAAAATATAGTCAAAACCCTTGAGGTAGGGAAACACCATACAATGGATCCTATTATGGAAGGGGTCATCTCTTGTTCACTTACATCTTCGAGGGGGCTTCCTCCTATTGAGCTATTGTTCCAAATACAATAATTCTTCCTCCCATTACATTGCTTGGACCCCTTTATATAGTGCTACCATCACCTAAGAACATTCTAGAGGAGAAAACTTCTAGAAGTATAACCTTCTAATAAGTCCTCTTACATTTATTATATCTAACTACCTGTTTATTATATCTAACTACCATAGTGGGCCTTATTTAATAATATAATGGACCTAGTCCACCTTACATTGAATGGCCTCCACTATTATCACTATGGGCCCTCTGCCCCCCCCAACTACCTCTCTAGATACCTAACAAAAACAATGAAATTTGTGATTATGTTCATTCAATTCATAACATCATCAAATCCTCACTCCTTTGTTCTCCAGAATGATCATTCCCCTTTCCTAGATTCAATGCATCCTTATCTACCACACTCTTTCACTTTCTTCTTCTTGTTTCTAGCAACATTGACATGAGCTCAACAATACTTTGGAAATATTTTGAGAATGCCTCATAACTCCCTTTCCCCCTATATTATCTCAACAATACTTTGAAAATATTTTGAAAATGCCCCATAACTCTCTTTCTCCCCTACCTCATCCCACTCCCAAGATCAAGGATATGTATCCTTTGTAGATTTATTGCCCATAACAACAATTTTTAAGATTGGAGGGATTCTTAAGAAATCTAGGGAGAAACTAACAAATTTTTTATTATTATCAAACCTATGTAGTAGAGATTATGCTCTAACATCCCACTCTTTCATGCATTTTCAAATGGCTTGAGAAATAAAGTGAAAAATCAATATCCTCAATAAAAACAATATATGTGGTGGTCTTGATGAGTAATTTCGTTTAGTTTTATGTTTCTTTGGATCTTGGGAAATTACAAATCATAAACATATTAACCTAAATAATAAGATGGATGCAATCATGATACATTGTTGTGTTTCTAGACACCTATAACGCAAGTAAGGTCTCCATTGCTTCTATAGTAACTTCATAGAGTTATCACCCTTTAAGAAAGACCTCAAGCTTTATCACAATTTCTTCTTTTCTAATGAGATCTATAATGAACATGACTCCCATGTTTAAGCTAGATTGGGTTATGTTTAAAATATAAATATAAGATGAGGTGCTCATGCATCATATAAATACATAGATCACATCCTCTCTTGTATGGGTGTTCACAAAATGTTTGATTTTTTTATTGTGTATAAAGTTTTATATTGTCATTTTTAATACTTTGAAATTTCTCAAAAATAAACTTGGCTTGATGCTTATGTTTTTTCATCATCATTATTAATGTATATATAATCCATAAAATAATATATTTGAAATTATGAAGTATGGTTATTACAATTTCTTTTAAAATTTCAAGTCATTTAATAAATGTGGCTTGATGATTATGTTTAATTATTATTATTATTATTAATGTATAAATAATCCATAAAATATTATATTTGAAATTATGAAGTATGGTTATTACAATATTTTTTGAAAGTTCAATTCATTTATATGGTTTTTTACTAAATTTTAATATTTTAAATACAATATTTTATTTAGAATAATTTTTTGAAGTGTAGTTAGTTTACTGTAAATTAAAAAAAGAAATAATTGAATGATTATGAACTATCTAATTGTTGATCTGGATTATTTTCTAGTTTGGGTATTTAATTGGCTCATAGGTCATTTTACCATCCCGAATCTGATGGAAAAACTAAGATTGTGAATAAATGTATAGAAGGATGTCCTTGTTGCTTTGCATTGGATAATGAGACACAATGGGTCAAGTGGTTACCCTTGGTGGAATGGTGGTACAACACATCCTTCCATACTTCATTAAAAATGTCTCATTTATGACACTTTATGGATATCATTCTCCATCCATTACATCACCCTTAAAAGGGACTGCAAATTTTCAAGCACTGGAGGACCACATAGGGCACCAACAATAGGTTCTCAAAATATTGAAGGACAACTTGGTTATGGCACAAAATATGATGAAACAACAAGCAAATAAACATCGCAGTGAAAAGGAATTTGAAGTGGGGGATTAGATATTTTTGAGGCTACAACCATATAAACAAATGTCCCTCAAGCAACAAAATAAGGATAATAAATTAGCACCCAAATATTATGGCCCCAATAAGGTTTTGAAAAGGATTGGAAGTGTGCCTTACAAATTGGAGTTGCCTCCAACTTCACATGTACATATAATCTTCCATGTTTCTTTCTTAAAGAAGGTAATCAGAAACAAGATCTAAGTCCAAACTATTTTACTAGAGATTAATGAAGAAAGGAAAATCATACTAGAATAAAAAACAATCCTTGAAAAAAGGATTAAGTAGCTGAAAATTTTCAGATGAAGCTAAGGTGAAAGTTTTTGCGATGTTCTTGACAGGGATTCCTAATATTTGGTGGAGAAACCAGGTGGAAGACTTGGTATCTAGGAGAACTATTGAGAAGATTGAAAACTGGGAAGAGATGAAGGAATCCTTGAAGGCACATATTGGTTCGAGAAACCAATTACAAGAAATAAATTGTTGTCTCTTAGGCATGCTGGTAAGATCCAAAACTATATCAAGGAGTTCATAAGGCTCATGTTGGAGATCAAAGACATGTCAGAAGAAGATATAATTTTTCACTTCATAAATGGATTGTAGTCATGGGCACAAAGTGAATTGCAATGCTAGAATGTGTAGACTCTTGTGAGAGCCATCACCATAATAGAAAACTTTTGGACTTTAATGGTGAACCCAAGATAGGTCCTAGGAATAGTGAGGATGCCCAAGGTGAGACACAACAACAAGGTGTTAGCGACATTTCTTGTCTCGAGTCTAAGAGTATTTAGATCTGCAAGTGGCACGAAAAATGCCTGAGCGCAGCACACAGAAGAAGTCCTTTTTGGACTCAAAATCAAGCGAGGCGGGCATTTCATTCTTTAGTGACAGAGCAGAACGGCGGTTGGTGTGAAATCGTAGATTAACCGGGTCACGTCAAGTATACTGCAGCAGTTATTTCTCAAAATCGGGATTCGTGAGTTCGAAGGACGGACCATGTCTTTTGGTTGCGCGAGATAGCGAGTTGCGAAAAGTGCCCGGAGGGAGTCAACCTTCGCTGATCATTGCGTCTCGGGACTTCGCGAGAGGAGGATACCAAAGTTTGATGCTCCAACTCATGAAGCCGCTAGTTGCGAGAGGCGTTAGTACTTGGGCCCTAGCCGATGGTCGCATGCAAAGAACGCTGACCAGGAAGGCGTCCAGTCCATATCGCTATTTTGAGGAGCGAGAGTTTGAAAAGGGAAGCCGAGGGTCTTTGACCCGCAAACTCGTGAATCACAAAGTCAAAAGAGTGTAAAACCGATGGGACCCACAGGAGCATTGGGTGAATTTTGGACCATCCAATATCAAGGACGTGTGGCGCTCAATCGATCTGCCTCAGTGCATCACCCATCACAACTTCGAAATGAAAGGAACAGCTCCATCATTCCCCGATGCGCGAAATGACGAGAGCGGCTAGGACCTAGGGCCCACAGCATTGTCGGGAGAGTTCAGAACCATCAGATCCAGAGGGGCGCGTGGCACTGGATTAATCTGTCTCGGCATTTCACTCATCGCGATTACAAGAAGCGAGGATTAATTCCTTCCATTCACGAACACTGAAAGCGCTTTGGGAATAAGCATGGGGTCACAGCCCAAAGTCACTTGGAAAAGAAAGAGTTGTGCTGAAAGGGGCCAAAGGCACCGAGTCCAGTCACTGAAAGGATCATCTCGATCTCCAGGTATCATCCGATATGATCCCGCCCTCGGACTTCGCTTGGAATAAATAAAGACGAGAAGGGGTGGGTGAAACCTCTTCTCATGCATTAAGTATAAAGTATGGAAAGTCTGGCAAGCGGTCTGCTCGAGAGGGTCTTGTGTATTTATTTTCTCAAAGAAGACATGCCAAATTCCTCAGCTCGACAGAGAAGTCTACACATGCTAGCCAAGCACTTAATGGCTCAACTACCCTCCTTACAGGAGCCATGCATAGTTAAGGCGACAGTCAAGGAAAGATATTGGTATGAGTTTGACTGAAGGGACACCGAGCTTTGGGTAACTGGGCACACCTCTGTGAGGTGAATTTTTCCTGAGTATATAGACTCAGTCTTTGTATTTTGTAAGTATCGATGGTTGAGCAGAGCTCCCAGTTGTAAAACTTTAATGAAGAAATGTTTTCTGGTTTTTCTGCACTATTGAGACTTCTTGCCCGATGAATGTCATTTTTCTTTCGCATCTTTGTTTATACTATATTAAAGCAGCTCGGAATTGGAGGATCCAGTCGAGTTTGAATATTATAGGATGATGTATGTTGGATCACTATAATGGTTAGGTTGCTTTAGATAGTCCCTGTAAACTTCTCAGCACTGAACAACTTGGAATTGGAGGATCCAGTCAAGTTTTCTCTTCAGTTTCCTGAAACCCTGAACCAAGCGGATCTTGTATTCATAGTTTTTCCTCCACGAACCTGCCTGAGGTAGTTTGTTCTTTCTTCTCCCAAGTCTTCCACCTGCTCATTTTTAAAATCAACTCACTGACTGAAGTTGGGTCAAGACCTCCTTTGTTCCTCGTCTATCAAACAAAGTTCATATTCGAAGCCATACCTATTCGAGTCTCTCCCCATTTGATCACCCATCTATTTAACCGTGACATAAAAACTGATGGGCGTTGGGCTCTGCTCCTGCAAGCAATCCAGTGGTGACTTCCAGCTCTAACATTTTTGGTGCCGTTGTCGGGGACGAAGTTGAATATTTTCCCCGGGATTGAACGACAACGATCAACTGATTCTGAAGGTGCATCAGATATCAGAATTATCAATATTGCTACTGTGCACCTGGAGACTCCATTGTGACGACTCCACTGGGGAGAACCTGCTCTATAAATTATGGCTTTCAGAGGCAGACATACGCGGTCTCATCCACAAATGCCTCTAGCTACGTCTGAAACAGATCTAGAGGCGGTTCTCAAAAAGGGAAGGGCCTCTGAAGAAGAAGTGTCCATCACCAAACCAGGTAATCCGCTATCTCTTTTTGTAGAAACCCCATTTTCTTCTCCTCAGCTTCCCAGCAGACTGTTTTCTAAAGTTTCCCGTTTCCTAAATTTCGGGAGCATTCCTGTTGAGTTTTCCTCTCCTGGTTTGGGACCGGAGGGACGAGACCTTGTCACTCCCCTCTCCCCTGAAACTGTACCTTCGCGTAGACCCGGGACCACAGAAGGTCTCCCCACTCTTATCTTTACAACTCCTGTGCAAAGAGGAGCACCTGCTGACTTGAACTCGTTATCCTTCTCCTTAAATCCCCTCTTGTTTCCCACTCCACTTCAAGACTCATGCTCCCGAAATTAGAGAAATCCCAAAGCTCTCATCTTCTTTTAATTTCGAGCATGAAATTCAAAAAATCAGAATCCCTGTGCCCCTGACAGAATTGATTAAACATGAAGGGTTCAAGAAACGCTTCTCTGAGATTTTACAGTCTGAGGTCTCAATCCTTCCCACATAATCCATTAATCTACAAGATGAAAAGCCTGCAGTTATCCTAGGTCCTATGGTAGAAGATAGGAATGACTCATCCCCTCCCTTCTACACCTCTTTGAACATACATGACAAGGTACTGCACAACTGCTTGATGGATTCTGGGGCTTCTCACAACCTCATGCCCAAAACTGTCATGGAAGAACTAGGACTAGAAGTCACCCGAGCCTATCATGACCTCTATTCCT
>SNQJ01S0123019.1:0-26798 GCA_010110895.2 Picea sitchensis | reverse complement strand
CCTTTACAAAATCTAAATCAATCTCTTTTATAGTCATATCAGTGCCCAACTCTCAGGAGTGTGATATGATCACTACATTCAAAGATTTGCTTGGAGCAGTCTTCTGTCAGAATGTGAATGTATCCCTCTATCAGACATGAGCTCAGACGAACATGGTTCTGCAGGAAAATCTATCCACAGGGGTACCACGAGCTGACGGTTTAGTCCCCATGGTCAGGCCTTCCATGCCGAGGTTTCAACCACCATCTCTTCTTTCATTAACTTCCTTTTATTTGGATTGTGACACGGCTTAATGCTCAGGGGGCGGCCACGTGTTTCTCTTGGATAGGATGTTATATGAGCACGTGATTGTGGGGCCTCTCAAAGGTGGTTTGGATTTATACCGCTTTTGGGCCCGCAATCCATCTCCCTTCACCATGTATCGCGTTTGACTTACCACGGTTTCAATTGTGGGACCGCTCAAGAAAATTATCGCCCGAGCATGTTGTGTTCCTGCAATGGAATGTGGTCGTCGATATCATGATCTTGAATGAGGCTTCACGATCAGTGCTTCAAATCTTCCCCCTCCAAATCAATTGATCAGATCTTCCCTTTTCATATCAACAGTTGAGACCTGCTTCGTGATTCGGGCTTCATCTTTTTCAAACCTCAAACCTCCTCTACCTTCTGTCACTTTTACCTGGATCTAAATATATGACGACGCGTGGCCCCCTGAGATCAACAGCTAGAATCTCTTCGGGTCTCCGGGCTCCAAGAAAAAAAAAACTCAAACTTCATTTTATTCCTGGAAAATCCTCCAAAGCTAAGGATTTGATGACGCATGGACCTTCTTGATCAATGGCTGCGATCTCCTCGTGGCTCTGGACTTCAGGAAAATCAAATCTCAAACCTAGTCTTCCTCCTGGAAAAACCTCTGAAGCGAAGGATCTAGTGATGTGTGGATTTTGTTGATCAACGGCACAGATTCACTTTGGGCCTTTGGGACTTCGGTGCATTTCTCATTTTAAAACTCCCGAAGTGACAGATCTTATGACACGTGGCAGTCTGGATTCGGATGGTCGAGATCTACTTTGGGACTTCAGGTTTTCAGCGCTTTTCATGGCACTATACTTTGTGCAATTCTGAAACTTTGAATACCCGAGGGCCTCTAATATGATCCTCACAGGGGATCTCCATCGTCGCAAAACTGAGCTTGCATGTTTGTATTTTAAACCCAAAATGAGTTACTCTGCATGTTGCGCTCAGATGCTTCTTGTGCAGACCACAAAATTGGATGAACTGATGTCATTGACAACTATATGTGATAACATTTGTCTCCACAGGGGATGGCATGCTCCCTGCGAGCTGCCAAGAACAAGTAGTTCCAGTCGCCTTCTGCATTGGGCTATGGAGTCAAGCTCAAAACACCCTGTTGAGGAATACAGGCCGACAAGTAAAAAAAATGAAAACAAACATACATGGGCTCCATAGGAGATTATTTATATACAGTCCTAGACTAATTGATTTTTACATGGTGCTAGGTGAAAGCAAATTTCCACCATATCCATTCAAGCAACTTCCTGACTAGAAGTTATTTTACTCTGTCAGCGATTGATAACAGATGATGCAACCGTGATAGCAGAACGGTTACATCCTTCAGCTTTCCTCCAAAGTCTGAAGTTGAGATAAAGCTAGGCGACTCCAAGGCATGAAGGAAATGCAGTTCCATATACAACCCCACAGGGTCACAAAATTTATAATCAAGAAAGATCAACTGGTAAGAAATTACCCCCTGTCCTTCATTGGTGCTCACCCATTGTTCGATGTTCTCAGAGTGTATAGGTGGGTAGAGGAATGATGCAGGGTGGTTGATCCTAGGTGATATTTTCTCATTCACAGACTCTGGACAGGAGATAATCTGCACCTTTAGCTCCTTCATTTATCCTCTATTTGTTCTGATAACCTCGGGTAGTTGAGAGCAAGGAGTCTCTTCATGTATATCCATGGATGGCTCTTCCTATCTATCATGTTGCTCTTGGTAGTAGCTTTTGCTTTCATAAGAAGGTTGGAGGTTTATGCTTTCTGCTTCTGAATACTCTTCAGGGGCGGGTGAGTGCAAAACCCTTTTATTTTTATCCTCGCTTTCTCTCTCAATCAGATCTTTACCAGACTCATCACACAAGAAAGACTCCATCACATGTTGGATCTAGAATGCAAACTTCTTACAACAGTCATCCAAAACAAGATGAGATGGGTAAATCTTCTCGTAATATGTGTTGAAAGCATCATGAAAATCCTTCAAAGAATGGATACTAGAAGTAGAGAGATATTTACACCATTTATGAGCATCTCCCTCCAAAGAAAATTTGAACATCTTGATCAAGACATCCTCGTGAACAAAGTCATGCTCAAGCATGCATCTATGAAAATTGAATAAGTGCTTACCGGGATCGTCATGTTCGCTTCCTTTGAATCTTGAAAGATAATAATCCCATTCATTTCTATCCAGCACTGGATGTGGATAACCAGCTATGGCTGAGAAATTGAAAGGGGAAAATCTCAGAGCCAAGATAGCTGAGAGATGTGGCTCCCCCTTTTCTCCTTCATGGTTCTCCCCAGGGTCAGATTCGCAATCACCAAAAACAGGAACCATGGAGAAACTTTTCTCTCCATCATCTTCGTTAGGATATCCATCAACAATCGTTTGTTCTTGGTCAGCATCTGACATCACTTCTTCATCATAAGCAGGGATTTCAAGAAAATTTGTTTCCAAGACCGGAATATCCTCTGTATTTTCTTCGTAAGAGCGGTGAGAAAAATCTGCCTTCAATTCCTCTATACTTGTGGAAAGTGATTGTATCAGCTCCTTTGGGGGATGTCCCTCATCCTCACATCTTTTGCAAGAATGAACTATGTCCTAAACACCATCTCTATACTCCTCACAACAGTTATGACAGCTTAAATCAGAGGAATAATATTTTTGACAATGCTTATTGAAAGCTTCATGAAACTACTCCAGGGAGGAGATGCTAGTAGGGGGCAAGGAGTGATACCACTAACGAGCATCTCCTACTAATGAGAACATGAACATATTCATTAATACATCTTCATGATGTATCTCCCATTGATGCATGAGATCATGAAACTCATGGAGATGCTGAGAAGGATTGTCCTATTTACGCTCTCTAAATATGGGCAAATAATTGCCCCGTTCATTTGGAGTAGGGACAACATTTGGAAAACTAGGAACAACAAAAAAATTGAAGGGAGAAAACCTTTGAACCAAGATTATTTTCATTTCAAACCAGTGGAGTCACCAATCTATTCTTTAATCATGGAGTCACCAGGTGAATGATATGCAGTGTGAGTGTGTCTGGTCTTTGTTCACCATCAAAGACCAGATCTGATTTTTTTGTTCTCTTAGGGGGCTTCAGGTGTAGCCAGATGGCAGCCACTCTGAAACACTGGAGTTGCCATGTGCAAGCACAATCTTCAATGGTTCTGATATCTAATGCACCTTCAAAATTAGAAGCTCGTTGTCGTTCTATCCCAGGGAAAGGTCTTCAATTTGTTCCTCAGCAACGGTGCCATGAATGTTTGCACTGAGAGTCACCCTCCGACTGCAAGAGGATAAGCCCAGTACCCATCAAAATATTTGTGGATTAAAAGGGTGTGAGTGGGTGAGTCAGCGAGACTTTAAGGAAAGGAAATACAACGGAGATCACTACATATCAGTGATGGGAAATTGGGCTATGGAATCATAAACAGTCTGCTCAATGAAGGCATTTAAGCTCCCTATCAAACAAAGGATTTAAATGGTGTTGGGAAGGAGAAAGGCAGAAAGTGTATGAATGATAAACCATAAAAAATGGGCAAGATGACAGCAAATCCTCTACCGCTTCAAGAATCCATAAATCAGGGGGTTTACAACGATCCAGACAAGAAGAAAACATAGGATGTTTGTTGAACCATGAAAGATGGGCATGACGGAAACATATCCTCCATCACCTCAGGAATCCATAAATCGGAGAGATTACATTCATACATGAACGAGAAACATAAACATTTGTTGAACCATGAAAAATGGCCATGATAGCAACAGATCCTCCATCGCCTCAAGAATCCATAAATCAAAGAGATCACATTCAGACAAGAAAAAGAAATAGAAACATATGATGAACCATGAAAGATGGGCATGACGGCAACAGATCCTCCATCGCCTCAGGAATCCATAAATCAGAGAGATTACATCCAGACAAGAAAGAGAAACAAAAAATGAAAACTAAGAAGATAGTCTGATATAACAACTTAAAGGAATATTCATTAACCTAACAATTTACAATCCAGGCCCTTAGGCTTACAAAAAAAATACAGTCATAACAGATCTCAAAGATTTCCCCCGGTCTGGGCCAAAACTCCCCCCCCTTTAAAAAATCTAAATTGATCTCTTTTATACTCGGATTAGTGCCCGACTCTCAGGAGTGTGATATGATCACTACATTCAAAGCTTTGCTTAGAGCAGTATTTTGTCAGACTGTGCATGTATCCCTCTGTCAGACATGAGCTCAGATCGACATAAGTCTACAGGAAAATATGTCCACAAGGGTACCACGGGCTAACAGTTCAGTCCCCACGAGCTGACAGTCATGCTTCATTGTAGGGCCAGAACATGCTCGGGCCTTAATTTTTCATAAGCGGGCCGCAATTGAAACCATGGTTTTGGAGAAAGGATGCATGGAGGCTTGTAATGAATTGCGGGGCAAAAAGTGGGTTGCTCTCAAACCGCCTATGGACGTGACTGCAATCGCGTGGTCACATGAAGCTCATAGCCCAAGGTCATATCGTGAAATGGAGCCATTGCTCAATAGATCAAAATTGGGAAGCGCCTTTTTAATAAGCGCTTGGTCACCATTGGTGGTCATGTGAAGGAAGGGGCTTAGAATCCAAAGAATCCATAGTTGACTGGTTGTAACTGATAGAGAAGATGAAGAGTCTCAACTACCAGAGAAGCTAAGGAATCTCAGCATAACACCCAGTGATGATGAACGCATTGAGCTAACCGTCAGGGATGACGAAGAGTTGGCATGATGATCAGGCAGAGGACTCAACATGACAAAAACATGCAAAACAAAGAAGTGACATTGTACTGCGAGTTATTATGCATTTATGAGGAAGAGATGCAGTAAACAACCACAAGGGAAGAACAGCGACGTTGTAAATAGCATGCAGAGGCATTGTGAATAGTATACAGTTGGTGCACAGAGAATATAAAAACGCAGAATAGAGAAGAGATGGGCGCTACTATTGAGAGTGTTTCATGCGAGTAGAGAGACACTGATGCAGGAGAGCAGAAAAGTGTTGCAGAATAGTGATGAGACTAGTAAGCCATAGATAAATGTTGTGTCACTATGATAAAGTTATAAAAAGAAAAGATTTATATTTCAGGGTGGTAGGGTGGTGCTAGGGAGGACTGGTGTCCTTAGAGTTTCAAGTGGGTGCTTGAACACAGGGAGTTGTAGCTTCCTTCTGGTTGCAGCCAAAAAAACCAGGGTGGCAGGGTGGTGCAAGGGAGAAATATTGTTCTTTGTTATACAAGTTGGTGCCTGTGTGACTAGAAGTTGGTGCTTCCATCCAGTTGGTGTTGGAACACTCAGGGAGTTGTTGCTTCCTTCTAGTGGGTGCTAGAGAAACCAGAGAGTTGGTGCTCTCAGCAAGTTGTTGCTTGTAAAAAAGAGGTTTTAGCCTCAAGAGGAGTTTGAGCTCATAAGAATGATAATGTAAAGAAAATAAAGATTACTTATCATATCAAGAAGAAGAGGTTTTTCCATTTATGGGGTTCCTCATGAAATATATGTCTTTGTATATTTCATGTGTGTGATTGATGTTTAATATTATATTGCTTACTTCCCTGCATAATTTTGATCGACATTGAGTGTTTTGTAAAGAGTTTAAAATGGGCATAATTGTTTAAGCACAGTAACAATTGATTCACCCCCCCCCCCTCTCAGTTGTCCAACAATTGGTATCAGAGTCGGTTCCTTTTATCTAAGGGTAGATCCTAGAGCTTAAACATGACTAGCCATGAAGGAACTTCAACCAATAAGGCTCCCATGTTCAATGGAATAAACTTTGCCTTCTGGAAAGTTAGGATGAGAACCTACATAATGGCTTTAGGTGAAGATGTATGGGATGTGGTAGAGACTGGTTATGTAAAGCCAGTTGTACTAGCTTCTGAGGATGACAAGATAGAATTCAACTTCAACGCTAAGGCTATGAATGTTATTCTGAGTGAGCTTGCAGAAGCAAAATTTGTAAAAGTTATGCACTTAGAATCTGCCAAAGAAATGTGGGACAAACTCATTAGCAGTTATGAAGGTAATGAGAAGGTAAAGGATGCCAAGCTTCAAACCTACAGATTACAGTTTGAACAGTTAAAGATGAAAGAGGATGAAACTGTTGGGAAGTACTTTCTGGGAGTTGAAGAACTAGTGAATGCCATGAAGAGTATTGGTGAGAGGTTTGAAGACATAGTTTTAGTCCATAAGTTTTTAAGATCTTTTCCAGATAGGTTCAACCCAAAGGTCTCTGCTATAGAAGAACTTAATGATCTCAAAACTCTGCCTTTTGATCAACTTCTAGGAACGTTGGTTGCATATGAAATGAGGATAGTTAAAGATAAATCCACCTCTAGAGAAGCATCATTTAAAGCTGATAAGAATGAGGATTCTGAGCCTGATGAAATTGAATCAAAATTTGTGAGAAGACTAAAGAAAGGATCAGGCAAGTACCAAGGAAAATTTCCCTTCAAATGATTTAACTATGTAAAGATAGGTCACTTTGCATCTAAGTGTCCACACAAGAAGCAAGATCAGAATTTTGAAGGAGAAAATAAGTTCAAACCCAAGAGATTTGGTAAAAATAAAATTTTATGTGTAAACAATGATGACTCTTCAGAACACATAGGTAATGACTCCTCCTGTGAATATAAGGTTAATGACTTTATGCTTATGGACCAAGAGGATTATGATAATAAAATCATAGGAAGTAATGTTGACGATGAAGAAGTTGTGGTTGACTTGGAAGGAGAATTGATCAATGCTCTAGAAGAAATTGCTAGACTCGGATCTAAGAAGAAAAAGAAAAAACAATTGTTGATACAGTTTGAGAAAGACAATAAAGAACCTAATGAATACTTTTCCCTGCTAAAAGTGGAATTAGAAGAGGAAAAAAAAATAAAGGACATTCTGAAACAATAGTTATCAGAAAAGAAGGCAAGATGTGAAGCCTTGGAAGAAGAGGTTGTAAAAACCAAAAAAGAGATGGAGAAGTTTAAAACATTGTATCTTCAAAACCTTCCAAGCATTAAATCCATAGTAGAACTAAATGACATTCTAAGAAAACAGAGATCTCTATTGTTGAAGACTGGTTTAGGTTATGTAAATGGTTCAACCAGCAAACAACCAGAAAGCAAAGAGCCATTAAAAATGATCAAGTTCCAAGTCAACAGACAATCAGACCACGAGAGTACTCTGTCACCTAAAGCTAATAAAGACAAGATGATCCCTGATAAAAAATAAAGAGATCAGAAGATGGAGCAACAAATCCCAAGAATAAGGGCATCCTTCAGGTACCAAAATTTCTTCCATGGCTACTGTTTTTACTGTTCTAATTTTGTTCATAAGATTGTAAACTGTCAAATTAAGTTTAGAGACATGTAGCTGAGGAGGTCAAGAAATAGACAATCTTTACAACATAGAACTAAGCATCCAATGAATATACAACGTAGCACCAAGCACTTTGACCTACTGAACAATGAGCTCGAATTTTATAACTGTCATAACTTCAGCCACAAAGCTGCAAACTGCCATTTGAAGAAGTACAAGGCAGATCCAAGGATAAATCCTTTAGCTAGAAATGCCAGCACATGGAAAAAGAAAGACAGTGAAAAATGTGGTCTAGTACTTTCATCTCAAAAACAAAAAGACCCCTAGTATATAGACAGTGGATGTTCCAAGCACATGACTGGAGACAAGGATAAGTTTATGTATATAAGTAAAAGAAAAACGGGAAAGGTAACCTTTGGAAATGATGAACCAGGTAAAATCAAGGGTAAAGGAATGGTGAGTTTGAGTAATGGTAAAGGAAAATCCCAGGATGTTTTGCTTGTAGATGGTCTGAAACATAATTTTCTCAGTGTAAGTCAAATGTGTGACAGAGGATGTGAAGTGATGTTCACTTCCAAGGATTGTAAGATAAAGTCTGTAAACTCGAGACAAGTGGTGGCTAAAGGCATAAGGACAGAAAATAATGTATATGTGTTGAAAGAAGATAAATAAGAGTGTCATCAATGTATATGTGTTTAGATGTCATAACCTTTGAAACTTTGTGTTGAAACTTTGACCACTTAATCAAGTTCAAAAATCTTGAGGCAGTAAAAGATCTTCCAAGAATATCAAAGCCACAAGACTCTATGTGTAAACCCCGCCAAGTAGGAAAGCTAACCAGGACACAGTTTAAATCCAAGAGCTCTACTTCAACAGAGAAACCACTCCAATTAGTTCATATGGATTTATGTGGACCATCAAGACAAGAAGGCACAGGGAAGGAAAACTACTTTATGTTGATCATTGATGATTACTCCAGAATTACTTGGGTTGCTTTTCTCAAAGAAAAATCTGAAGCATTTGAGAAATTTAAAATATTTAAGGCTTTAACTGAGAATCAAATAGGTAAGAGGTTAAAGGCAGTAAGATCAAACAGAGGAGGAGAATTTGTGTCAAGTGATTTCAAGGAATTGTGTGATAAACATGGGATCAAAAGAGAATACACAATCTCAGGAACTCCACAACAAAATGGAGTAGTTGAGAGGCAAAACAAAACAGTGCAGCAAATGGCCATGTCAATGATGAATGAGAAGAACATTGGTCAAACTTACTGGGTAGAAGTAATGCACACGGCATTCCATATTCTTAACAAGGCCCACCTCAGACCACATAGTAAAAAGACACCTTATGAACTATGGTATGGAACACCTGCTTCAATCAAACACTTCAAAGTCTTTGGGAGTAAGTGCTACATAAACAATAATAATGAAAACCTTGGCAAGTATGATGAAAGGGTTGATGAAGGCGTCATCTTAGGATATGCTACCAATAGTAAAGGATATAGATGCTTTAATAAAAGATTGCATAAATTAGTTGATTGCATTGATTTAAAGGTTGATGAAGGAGTCTCAAAAAGAGAGGTGAGAAATATTGAGTCCACCACAGAGGACACATATAAAACTAAAGATGAACAGGTCCAAGAATCGGATGGATAAGAGACACCCACACAAGAATAGTCAGGACAGAAATCAGCATCAAATCCTTCCTCCAGAATTACTCAAAAGAATCATCCTGAAAGTCAAATAATTGGTGAGAAAGACAAAGGTGTACAAACCAGGAGAAGGATAATCAAAGACACTGAGCAATCACCTATGGCTTTCATATCCATGGTGGAACCCAAGAACTTCAATGAAGCCAGTGAAGATGTAAATTAGTTAAAATCAATGAATGAGGAACTGGACCAAATTGAAAATAATGACACTTGGGAACTCGTTCCTAGGCCAGCAAATAAAAATGTAATAGGATCCAAATGGGTCTACAAAAATAAGATGAATGATCAAGGAAATATTGTAAGAAATAAGGCTAGATTGGTCTGCAAAGGATATGCTCAAATAGAAGGACTGGACTTTGATAAAACATTTGTGCCTATAGCAAGATTAGAAGCTATTAGAATGTTTTTTGCCTATGCTTGTCATAAACATTTTAAATTCTACCAAATGGATGTCAAGTCATCTTTTCTAAATGGAGATCTAAAAGAAGAAGTCCATATGGAACAACCAAAGGGTTTCCAACTGTCAGATAACCCTGACTTTGTCTGCAAGATGAAGAAAGCCTTATATGGATTGAAACAAGCTCCTCGTGCTTGGTATCACAAACTGGATACGTATCTACAAGACAAAGGGTTCAAGAGAGGAATAGTTGACAACAATCTATATATCAAAACAGAGGGTAATGATCTGCTCATTTTGTTGGTCTATGTAGATGACATCATCTTCAGCAGTAATAATGCTTCATTGGTAAAATGGTTTGCTTCTTCCATGCAGTCTGAATTTGAAATGTCTATGATAGGGGAACTGTCATTTTTTATTGGCCTACAAATTACTCAGAGGTCTGAAGGAATATTTCTTTCTCAAGAAAAATATCTAAGAGAAATGTTGAAAATGTTTCAAATGGAACATTATAAACCTATGAGCACACCTATGGTCACTGGATGTAAGTTAAGCAAGGATGATGATTCACCTGATGTTGATCAGAGCTCATATAGATCTATGATAGGTAGCCTATTGTACATCACATCACTCCATTCAGACATAATGCATGATGTTGGAATGGTAGGAAGGTATCAAGCTGCACCTAAACATAGTTATTTGTTAGTTGTTAAAAAAATATTCAAATACTTGAAAGGAACAATGGACTATGGCCTATGGTATCCTAGGAATCAGAATTTTCAACCATCAGTCTATTCAAATGTTGATTGGGCTAACTGCGTGGATGAAAGGAAAAGCATGAGTGGAGGTGCATTCTTCTTAGGAGATTCCCTGGTATCATGGTTGAGAAAGAAGTAAGGCTCCATTTCCTTATCAACTATAGAAGTTGAATACATTGCAGCTGCCAGATGTTGTACGCAAGTATTGTGGATGATTCAGACACTTGCAGACTTGGAGGTAAAATACACTGCATCGATCCCAATTCATTGTGATAATACCAGTGCAATCAGTCTGTCAAAGAACCCTGTGCTTCACTCCAAGACCAAGCATATACCCATCAAGTCACTTCTTGAGGGAACAGGTGACCAACATTGTTGTTTATTTGCATTATATTCCATCCAAAGATCATATAGTTGATATCTTCACTAATTCGCTTGCAAAATCTCAATTTGAGTATCTACACCAGAAATTGGGCGTGACCCCATTACCAACCTAAGAGGGTCCATCCTGTCAGAGGAGTATGTATTGGTTGAATATCTGATACCTCCGACAAGTACTGCAAAAGCTCAGGGGGATCATGTTTTCTTTGACATTGATGTCAAAGGGGGAGAAAAGGTATGTTCTAGATGCTATAGTTGGAGATCTAAGTAGAACAGTGCATCCAAGTAGAACAGTGCAGTCCTTCAAGGTTTCCATCAATGCCAAAGGGGGAGATTGTTGGCATGTTTACAGGCAGAACGTGCTTGTCATTGATGGCAAGAACAGGAGCGAGGATTGTATGCTTATAGGCAAGAAAAGAAGAAATGGGGAAAGCAACAATGATGGCAAACAGGGAAATCATAAGTTCAAGAGAAGTGAACAGTATGCAAAGACGAGAAAGCTCAGAAGATATAGCAGTCTCCAAAAGTGTAGATGAGGTCCAAGTCATCAGGACTAACAGAAGGATCAAAGGTCAAGGCCTTTGACACATAGATATTCTTCCAAGTCAAGAGGAAGTGTAAGCTCAGGACGAGGAGCGACAGTGGCCATCGGATCAGTATCTAGACAGGAGGAGCGCGCAGAAAGATCGAGCCATTGATCTAAGAACATGATCAACGAACAACGATTAGTTTGGATCTAAATATGTGAGGAGTTTACAATCAGGAAAGTTTGATATTTGAAATCTTTGGAATGTGAAGTTCCGTCAACCATCGGATCTGGAGATCAGACAATGATCGTTAGATCAGGGAGATCTACGTCAGCAAATCTCATCCTCGAGGACATGTGGAAAACCATGTTAGCAAGGACACGTGGTAGACCACATCAACAAGGACACATGGTGCAATCAGACAATGACAAGTGTCAAGTTGATTTGGCATTTCAAGTACGTGGAAATCACAAATTTGAGTTACACGTGGCAACTGCTCGACTCATGACACATCATCGAGTGATGCAAGAGTTACGTCACTCCAGGATTTTTACCACCAGTACTCGTGCAAAGACCCAAAGTCTCAAATGTCGAAGACCTGAAGTGGATACGAGTCATCCAATCTGAAGATCACTTCAGGTGTATTCTCGATCTGATCTGGATTATTTTCGGCACGAAATGAGAACGGAGATATAATAAAGAAATGTACAGAGATATCGCGTATATCCAATAATATAACAGAAATATATCAGATATGCAACCATAAACATAGATATACAATAATACATTATTTCTATTAATGAAAGAAATGTAGAGAGACTGTAAAAATACAGAGTGAAAGACTCGCTAGAATGGTGGCAGCTTATCTCTGAGAAGAGATGTGGCAGCTACTCGCATTCGCAAGAAGATGATTACAATGAGGCTATGAAGGTATTTTTACAATAAAAAGGAATGCAAAAAATCCTAGACATCCAAAAACCTAACCCTATGAGATGAAGCGCCAAAAGTCATGTGGGCCCCGTTTGGGTAAGTTAGTACATCAACTTCCCGGGGTCGTAACTTTTGCATACGATCTTCGTTTTAGGCGTATGATAGCTCGTTGAAAAGGTATAGTCGAGGAGATTCATTTTGGGGGATTAATAATAAATTTGGATATCATTGAGAACCTCAATCTCGAAAAAACCTTCATTTAGTCTTTCAAAATGGCCCCGGAAGTTAAAACCTGCTAAAAATAGTAAATTGCCAAAATTGCCAGAAAACTGTTTTGAGCCAGTCAAAAAGGGTTGGGGGGCACCGATATCCACTTGGATCAATCCTCCCTCCTTAGGAAGCAATGGTCTCCATTGCATTGAGTTACAGGGGGAGAGGGAAAAGTGTTTGTTGGATCTTCATCTGGGCGAGTTGCTTGTATTGTTGGAGACGTCGCGCTGCTTAGTTTGTGGAAGTTTGTCATGAACCTGTTGAAGTTGAGGTTGTTCAACAAGTCGAGCTACATGAGAGTTAGGTGTGCAAAAGGAATCTTTGCGCTTTACTGCAACCTTGTCGACCTTCTTCTGTTGGATAGAAGGTGAAGGGGGTGAGGCTGTAGTGGTTGCAGTGTCCTTCTGTTCCCCTTTTGAACAGATTGTGAAGAAGCTGAATTTTGCAGTATGAGATACTACCTTGTGACACTTTTTAGGTGGAACAATAGTTGGAACTACCTCTGGTATTCTGTAGATATGACCCCTGAAAGTAACAATGACACTACGGGGTCTAGACTCATAAACAGCATGGTGTCTCCACATATATGGTTGGCCCAAGAGAACATCGCAGACATCCAGTGGGGCAACATCACATAATACCTCATCCTTGAAGGGTTGGATGTCGTATGAGAATCGAGACTATTGGCTGAAATGAAGATCTTGTCCTTGCCGAAGCCACCCGATGTTGTATGGTTGCGGGTGTGGTGTTGTCGACAATCCCAACTGTTTGACAACCTCTACTGAGATGAGGTTTTTCTGTCTTCCGCTATCAACAATAAAATGCAATGGGGTCCCCTTCACCCACATCTATGAATGAAAAGGGTGCTCCCCCTCTTCAGGATCTGTTGGTTCTTCTAGTTGAATTGTTGTGGTGGCGACAATAGCAGTGGGGTCTGCGTCAATGATCTTTCATTTACCAGTATTTTCAGAATCAGATTCTAAACCAGGGTTTGACTCCTTGTCTTTGATCTTGGCCACCAATGACTATTTTGAGAGACATTCATTGGTGTTGTGCCAGGGGATTTTGTGGAAATCACACCATTTTCCGTTGTCCTTCTTTGTCTTCCAGTGACCCTTCTTTTCCTGTGTCTTGGAATGGTTTTTAGGAGACTATTTGTTAGGGTCGTCTTTGTCATACTTTGGCTGTTGTGGATTTGCAGACCCAAATTCATGTTTGTTCTGGTGCTTAAATTTCTGCTCAATTTTAACAGCATATCGATAAGGAGCACCGAGTGATGAGATTTCCAAAAAATCCATTTCAGTCTGGTTGTATCTGTGTAGAGCCCCACGGTATTCAAGAACCAAATGTCGCTCAGAGTCTTTGATACCCAGCTTGGTGCGCAAGGTATTGAAGGTATTGGTGAACTCTGGAACTTCTTGGCCCCTCTCTTACCGTAGTGTGGTCCATCTCATGTACTAGTCCTCATAGTTGCCAATAGGATAATATTGTTCCTTTACCGCATCCACAAAAAAATCCCAAGAGGGATCAACCCCATATATTCCAGACTCCTCTATGGAACTTTGCTCCCAGTAAGTTTCCCACCAATTTTTGACATGAGGGAGAGCTTTGAGGAGTGCGAAGGTGATCTTTTCTTTGTCGGAAAAATTGGGAACGGAGAAATAACCTTCTAGCAGAGTTAACCATTTTTCTAGGGCTTCTACATCTATATGTCCTTCAAATAAAGGAATATAAAAATTAACTTGTACCTTGAAAGGCGAGGTTCCTCCAAAGTGGCCGCTTGATGAAGATGTGCCTAATGCTATCGGTAGGCGTTTAAGGATGTGGGAAAAATTCTCCATTATTTCGTCCCTCTGTCACGTGAGAGCTTGCTCAAGCAACAGATTGATAGGATCGTATGCTCCGTTATTTTTCTTTTCTTCCGCCATTGAGGGTTTCTTGGGTGTGCGAGAGTGATTTTCTTCAAGAGAGACAAGCTCGAGACCCAACTTTCTATACTCCGACCTCATCGGGGACATGCACTAAAAAAAACGATCAAGAGCAGCCTACTCTGATACCACTGATCCGGATTATTTTCAGCATAAAATGAGAGCAAAGATATAATAAAGAAATGTACAGAGATATCACGTATATCCAATAATATAACATAAATATATCATATATGCAACCATAAACACAAAGATACAGTAATACACGATTTCTATTAATGAAAGAAATGTACAGAGACTATAAAAATACAGAGTGAAAGACTTGCTAGAATGGTGGCAGCTTATCTCTGAGAAGAGATGTGACATCTACTCGCATTCGCAAGAATATGATTAAAATGAGGCTCTGAAGGCCTTTTTACAATAAATAGGAATTCCAAAAACCCTATACATCCAAAAACCTAACCCTAGGAGATGAAGCGCCAAAAGTCATGTGGGCCCCATTTGGGTAAGTTAGTACATCAACTTCTCGGGGTCGTAACTTTTGCATACGATCTCTGTTTTAGGCGTATGATAGCTCGTTGGAAAGGTATCATAGAGGAGATTCATTTTTGGGGCTCAATAATGACTTTGGATATCATTGAGAACATTGATATCAAAAAACCTTCATTTAGGCCCTCAAAATAGCCCCGGAAGTTAAAACCTACTAAAAATAGTAAATTGCCAAAATTGCCAAAAAACTGTTTTGAGCCAGTCGGAAAAGGTGGGTGGCCACTGATATCCACCTGGATCAATCCTCCCTCCTTAGTAATAAATGGTCTCCATTGCGTTGAGTTCCTCGGGGAGAGGGAAAAGCATTTGTTGGATCTGCATCTGGGCGAGCTGCTTGTATTGTTGGAGACGTCACACTGCTTAGTTTGTGGAAGTTTGTCATGAACCTGTTGAAGTTGAGGTTGTTCAAAAAGTCGAGCTACATGAGAGGAAGGTGTGCAAAAGGAATCCTTTCACTTTGCTACAACCTTGTCGACCTGCTTCTGTTGGATAGAAGGTGCAGGGGGCGAGGCTGTAGTGGTTGCAGTGTCCTTATGTTCCCCTTTTAAACATATTGTGAAGAAGCTCAATTTTCCAGTATGAGATACTACCTTGAGACACTTTTTAGGTGGAACAATCGTTAGAACTACCTCTAGTATTCTGTAGAGATGACCCCCCAAAGTAACAATGACATTACGAGGTCGAGACTCATAAATGGCATGGCATCTCCACATATATGTTTGGCCCAAGAGAACATCACAGACATCTAGTGGGGAAACATCACATAATACCTCATCCTTGAAGGGTTGGATGTTGTATGACAATCGACATTGTTGGCTGACATGGAGATCTCACCCTTTCCGAAGCCACCGGATGTTGTATGGTTGCAGGTGTGGTGTTTTCAACAATCCCAACTGTTTGACGACCTCTACTGAGATGAGGTTTTTATGGCTTCCGCTATCAACAATAAAATGCAACGGGGTCCCCTTCACCCACATCTGTGAAAGAAAAAGGTGCTCCCCCTCTTCAGGATCTGTTGGTTCTTCTAGTTGAATTGTTGTGGTGGCGACAATAGCAGTGGGGTTTGCGTCAATGATATGTCCTTTACCAGTATTTTCAGAATCAGATTTTGAATCAAGTTTTGGCTCCTTGTCTTTGATCTCGACCACCAATGATTGTTTTGAGCGACATTCATCGGTGTTGTGCCAGGGGATTTTGTGGAAATCACACCATTTTATGGTGTCCTTCTTTGTCTTTCAGTGACCCTTCTTTTCCTGTGTCTTGGACTGGTTTTCAGGAGACTATTTGTTAGGGTCGTCTTTGTCATACGTTGGCTATTGCGGATTTTCATACCCGAATTCCCATTTGTTCTGGTGCTTAAATTTCTGCTCAATTTTAACAGCATATCGATAAGCAGCACCGAGTGATGAGATGTCCAGAAAATCCATTTCAGTCTGGATGTATCTGTGTAGAGCCCCACAGTATTTCAGAACCAAATGTCACTCGGAGTCTTTGATACCCAGCTTGGTGCGCAAGGTATGGAAGGTATTGGTGAACTCCAGAATTGCTTGGCCCCTCTCTTGCCGCAGTGTGGTCCATCTCATGTACTAGTCCTCATAGTTTCCAACAGGGTAATATTGTTCCTTTACCGCATCCACAAAAAAATCTCAAGTGGGATCAACCCCATATATTCTAGACTCCTATGTGGAACTCTTCTCCCAGTAAGTTTCCCACCAATTTTTGACATGAGGGAGAGCTTTAAGGAGTGTGAAGGTGATCTTTTCTTTGTCGGAAAAATTGTGAACCGAAAAATAACCTTCTAGCAGAGTTAACCATTTTTCTAGGGCTTCTGCATCTATCTGTCCTTCAAATACAGGAATATCAAAATTAACTTGTACCTTGAAAGGCGAGGTGCCTCTAAAGTGGTTTCTTGATGAAGATGCGCCTGATGTTATCAGTAGGCATTTAAGGATGTGGGAAAAATTCTCCATCATTTCATCCCTCTATCACGTGAGAGCCTTCTCAAGCAACAGATTGATAGGATCGTTTGCTCCATTGTTTTTCTTTTCTTCCACCATTGAGGGTTTCTTGGGTGTGCGAGAGTGATTTTCTTAAAGAGAGACAAGCTCAATACCCAACTTGATATACTCGGACCTCGTCGGGATCATGCACTGAAAAAAATGATCAAGAGTAGCATGCTCTGATACCACTGATCCGGATTATTTTCGACACGAAATGAGAGCGGAGATATAATAAAGAAATGTACAAAGATATCTCGTATATCCAATAATATAACAGAAATATATCAGATATGAAACCATAAACACAGAGATACAGTAATACACAAATTCTATTAATGAAAGAAATGTACAGAGACTGTAAAAATATAGAGTGAAAGACTCACTAGAATGGTGGCAGGTTATCTCTGAGAAGAGATGTGAAGGCTACTCGCATTCGCAAGAAGATGATTACAATGAGGCTTTGAAGGCCTTTTTACAATAAACAGAAATTCCAAAAATCCTAGACATCCAAAAACCTAACCCTAGGAGATGAAGCGCCAAAAGTCATGTGGGCCCCATTTGGGTAAGTAAGTACATCAACTTCCCGGGGTCGTAACTTTTCCATACGATCTTCGTTTTAGGCATATGATAGCTCGTTGGAAAGGTATCATCGAGTAGATTCATTTTGGGGGCTCAATCATGCCTTTAGCTATAATTTATAACCTTTATATCGAAAAACATTCATTTAGGCCCTCAAAATGGCCCCAGAAGTTAAAACCTGCTAAAAATAGTAAATTGTCAAAATTGCCAAAAAACTGTTTTGAGCCAGTCGGAAAAGGTGGGTGGCCACTAATATCCACCTGGATCAATCCTTCCTCCTTAGGAAGCAATGGTATCCATTGCGTTGAGTTCCTGGGGGAGAGGGAAAAGTGTTTGCAGGAATCTGTGGACTCTGACTAAAAGCGTTCTGAGCAAGCAGAGGTTGAGAATTGAAATTTGTGAAGTCCAGAGACTCAAAGGACATGCGTCGTTGGATCGTGGACTCTGGCTAGTATTGATTACAAGTGCTTAGGCTAGTCTTTTATAAGTAAAAATCTTGTTGGAAATTCACTTTTTATATGATTTTCTTAATATAACAGTTGCTGAAATAAATGTAGAGATGAAGCAAAGACACCAAAATGATAATCAAGACAGATGAGACATAAATAAATCCTTTATTTCATTCCAATTCACCAAATATTCATTCTTTTTTCAAAATTTTGGATAGAAATTTTGGACCAAAGTCAAACTTAGACATCCCCGATGGAACATACAAAAGAACCTCTGACAGAAAACCAAAAAATGAACTCTAAAAGTTGGATCATCTTGCCACATATTGTTGCCCACTCGACTCTGCACAATAGCCTTTGTCAGTCATGAAAACTAATTCACAAACAAACAAGTCTACACAGACTATCAAAGATAGATCAACACCTCTGAAAAACAAGTGTCTAAATGATGTAATTCAGCCCTAAATATTTGTGTCTACAATAAGACCCTGCTATCATAAAAAAGAATTAGGCTTGTGATAAATTAAGGAATGAATGAAAACTGAACTATCTCAACACAAACTCAAAGAGAAAACCTTAGTATGCTTCTCCTTCTATCCTCCTCTTGTTCCTCCCTTTCCTTTTTCCTTTAAGCAAATTAGAATAGGTTGAAGTAGTTGAACCACCTCATTATTTAAGTTAATTAAAAGACTCAACCAACTTTTTATTTAGGGGGAAAAGTAATAATCATAATAAGGGTTATAAATAAATCATAACTAGTAGGTGAGACCCGTTTTAACTCCCTTTAGCTCTTAACAATCATAACATATTAGTTAATTAAGAAAAACACCCCTCCTTGTGACTCCCATCATCATATTAACATTTGACAATTTATCTCAAAATATTTGAAATTATTTTCAAAAAAATATATTACTCATATATCCAAAGAAAATGTGTTCTCCAAAATTTCTGAAGTCAACTGTCATCAACCATGAATAACATAAAAACTCAAAAACCATATTTCCCACTCTGAGATGCAATATTTCATTGATTGTTGTTGTCACCCTTCGATTTTTCTGAATTTTCCTTTGGCTGCACTGAGCCTTTAGGCCTAATATCATTGATCATGTGAGAACAATCATCCCTCAAATGCATCTGGGAAGACACGGATTTATCAGAGCCATTGGAGGGTGAGGAAGGGGCAGCAGTGGATTTTCCTTTGTCAAGGGTATGGTGGGCCTTGGTTTTCAACATTTTTCTAACATGAGAGTACTAAACTGGTGAGAGAACAGGTGAAGCTTGGACAATCGGGTTAATAGTCGGAGGAGCAAGTAAGGACAAATTGGGCCAGCCACGATGTTGGGAGACTGTCGAGTGGACAATCTCTTGCCATGCGTCATTTTCGGGAACCTCAGGTTGCAATGAGACATGAGGGGGCACGGGAATACCAGGGGCTTATGGAGCTTGGAAAGGAGGCCTTTGAGACCTAGGTTGGACCACTCCTTGCCCAATCCAATTGAAAAATATGGCCTGAAACAATTGGCCTAACTCTTGTGAGTCGACGTCAAAGTGTATGGAGAACCTTGGCCTTCTTGGACCTCTGTTCTAGTTACCTCTCCCTCGGTTGCCTCTTCCATGGATACCTCGGCTGAAAAAGCTCATTCCTGCATGCATGCATGATTGATTAGAAAATAGTCCTTTTAACAACCATACATGACAACTCTTTAAAAATATCAAATAGATTTTGGCTCAACAATATATCAGACTCATGCAATCTAATCCATACAAATTGTTTAATTGTTGTCAATGAGCAGGGGGTGAACAAAAGGTCCAAGGATATGTGAGGGGTTTGTATTGAGAGAAACATGATATAATAAGGGGGAAAAGAACACAATTACTGCTCAAAGACAACAAACAATCAATTGTAACGCAAATCGAAGTAAATATCATTGTAATCCAATCAGGAACTTGTGACTTCAAATTGCTTCAATATAGAATTCCTCTTGACTGTAATTAAATTTTAGAACAGGGAGTGAAAAATGAATGTGGGAAGGCGAGGGGGTTGTAATTAGCGGAAAGCGAAATAATGGTGGGGAAAGAGAGCGGGTATTGTTCATAAAATCGATTAAGTAATCCATACAATCATTCCAAATCAATGTAAAAGATCAACACCAACCAAAATGATCATTGTGCCAAAAGAACAACTGTTGTGTAAAATTTAAACAATCTCATGCATTAACTTGCTCACTGTTCATAGTCAATTTGTAACACAGTTCTACCAAAACAAGACAGTATGCATTCCAAAGGGAAATTTGTTTTAATCGTCAACAAATTGGCGACTCCAAAGGGAAATTTGTTTTCAATAGATTTAGAACTCTGAACTCATAGTTTCGCAGACCAATAACAGTAGGTCAAGAAGATATAACCAGGAAGATTATGCAACAGGTGGAAGTGAGCGGATTTAATGGAAAAATGACCAGGAATTTGGGAATAACTCATGAAGTGTTAAGTATGAGAGGTTTTACCACTGTATGCATAATCATTCAATCGGAATCTGCTCTTTACTTCAAGGAGAAAAATTACGGATTTTCTCTTTAAAATCTCAAATGGATGAAGAAATGGCAAGAAGAAGTGGGAGACAACCAATTCTTTATAAGACGACAATGAAAGTAGATAACAAATTCAAGTATGCTTCAGGGGAACATCGTAACAACTGTGTAAGCTTGATTGTTATTTACTAACAATGCTTTGCAAGAGTGTCACTATGGAAGAATTGATCCAATCATCCTATTTTGATCAAATTAACTAAAATATTTTAGGAAACAAAATCATGGCAGAAGTAGAAATGCAAAAATCAAAACAGCAGCAATAAAGGACAGAATGAAAAAGCAGCAAGAAAATTTTTAACACAAGAATCAGAAGTTACACTATTGTAAAGCGGAAAAGAGAAGCACAAAAATGAAAGCAGAGCTAGACTACTAGTATACAGAAAATCCAAACGGCATTAGAACTTTTTACGTTGGTCCCTTGCAATGTTTCGAGCGAGAACCGTTAGTGTTGTAGGAAAACAATTTCTCCAGTAAATCCCTTAGATTGTCAGATTTAGTATCCAGGACAAAAGCAATTTTGAAAGGATCCAGAAATAACACTTGGAACTCCGAGGTAATTATCATCCCTTTAATGTATATGATTATATCATCAAGGTAGATATGGATGTTGATTGATTCATCGAGAGTTGTGTGTATAGGTTTTTTAAAAGTGGTACTTGCATCGGGTAAGCTAGAAGGCATCCATTTATAAGACATGGTACCCCAATTAGTGATAAGAGTGGTTTTGTGAACATCTGCCCCTTTTACCTTGATTTCCCTACAGCCCAAAAAACTGTCAAGTAAGGGCCCTAACTATGACTGTACAACCTACTGCAAAACCATTTCCATACTAAGAGGAGGAAAAGGATTTCTCATAATAGACTGACTGAAAGTGTGAAAATCAACGCAGGTTCTAATATGATCAGTGGTCTTCAAAATAGATACCCAATTGGAAACCCCTTCAAGGTAGACTGGAAAAATGATCCCAACTCTTAAGAGATTTTCCAACTCCCTTTGAAAGGTTGCTTTAAATGCAGAGTTAATAGGTCTTTGTTTTTGCCTAGCTCATTTTATGCCCTCCTTGATGGGGATAGCATGTCGTATAAGACCAGGATCAAAACCACAAAGATCCCTATAAGACCAAGAAAAAAAAATTTGAAATCCACCAAGTAGCTTGGCAAACTTCACTCCTTCTTTATCAGAATATTGGACACTTATTTTAACATTCTTTGAAGATTCGAGTGCCCCGATATTCAAGGACATGGTTTCACCCACCATCTTTCTTGACTCCCCTTATTTTTTTTTCTTTATTGCCTACATCACTCGATGAAAACGAACTCTCAAGAGGAGTCAAGCCCTTAGGAATCTCGTTGTTTTCTATGGATGTCCTTTCCTTGGGCTTAAGAGGTTCATATTGAATGAAAGCACAAATGCTCTCATCGTTAGGGAAGGCCTGCCAAGATTCTTCATTGTCAGGGATACATGGACGATATAGAGATTGAAAATAACAATCAGGCATGTGAGGCAATGATTGTTGATTAGGAGAAGTTGCAAATACAACTAACCGATCATCCATTGAATTCAATTCCCTCTTAACATGAGTTATGTTGAAAGATAATAGATTTGAGACAAGCACCCAAATAGTTTGGGTATATTGTTTCATCATCTTGTTTCTAGGAGAGTATATCTTACGTACCAGGTTCAAAACAAGGTCGGAATCTCCAAAAACTGAAAGGTGACCACAACCGAGATTATAGGCGTTTTCAATGCCTAATAATAAAGCTTCTAATTAAGTGACATTGTTCGTACAAGCAAACTCCAACCTGTAAGAAAAATTATGAATTTTCCCTACAGGGGAAACCAAGATAATGCCAGCCCCATTACACTCATTAGAGCATGAACCATCAAAGTGCATGTGCCACATATCATCATCTAAATTGATTTGTTCCAAAGGAATATTATCCTCCTCAGAAAATATGGAATACACTCCTAGGTCCTCTTCAACATAGTTTACACTAGGTTGTGGGACACTCTCTATGTAGGGTGAAATCCTTCCCTCTCTAAGTACTATAATGTTATTACCATTCTGAGGAACAGATAAATGTGTCACATCGAGTGATAGGTATCCACCTATTAAGGCTTGCCAATCTCTTCCTAATATAATTGAGTAATTTCTTACCAGCATATCAATTACCTGAATACTAAGGGTTGTCCTTATTTCAGGATGAGCGCATAAAAATAAGGTCACATTCTTAATATCTCCTATGGTTTTTTGTTGTAGACTATTATAGGAGAGCATGCTTCTAGCATTTTTTTTTGTACAAGACAAGCCTAGCTCTTCCATAATAATCTTCGACATCACACTTGGGCCTGAACCACCATCAATGAGGCAACAATGGGAAATCTTATCCATAATCTTTACAAAAATATAAAAAGGGGGGTTTTTTACAGGGTATCTAAAGTTATGTACACCTACTTTATTTACAGATGAATCCTCTATGTTTGCCTCTTCAAAAAGATTGTCTACAGTGGAAGCTTTTCCTTCCATGAATTGTTTCATATGCATATGTTGTTCAGGGACAGCAACCATGTCCAAAAGGGTGGCATCTGCTTTGATGTTGGCCAATTGGTTCAAGATATTGTATTTGGATGAGGGGAGAGGGGAAGTAATTTATTGACTCTCAGGAACCTTAGGAACTTGAACAGTAGCAGTGGGTGAGGATGATCTCGGGCTAGAAGAACTGCGGGGAGGATCAAATTTTCCCTTGGGAGCATAGGATTTGTTCCTACTGTTGATGACCATGACATCCTCTGGCTCTACAAAATCTAGGACAGTGATAGTAGCTTATGGTCTCTTACCAAAGATCTTATCTCTAGCACTCTTCTTTACCTCACGTGTGGTTTCCTCGTGGTGTTCCTCACAAAATTTACACCAACTTCGAGGCAAGATAGCTTTAGGTTGAAAATTATTTTCAACCGGATTTCTAAAGGGGGATGCAGAAGAGGATGAAGCTCCAGGGGTGAGAGGGGAAACAGTTCCTTTCCTCTCATACTCTATCATACGATCATTCATGTCTTGTACTAGTTGTAAAAGGGTGGACATGTTTGTCTATCTAATTGATTATTCCTGGGGAAGAACAGTTCTTTCAAGGTGTTCTTCATACTCTGAACAAGCATGCAGAGCGGAACTGAGATTATCAATGGATTTTTCCTCAAGCCTATGATGGTAGGGGGAAGGAAATGCATTGTAGTAATGCATGAAAGAAGCTTGGTTCTGAGGGCGAGTGAGCTCAGGGATTTGATTGTATAACTTGGTGAAACGCAAGTTGAAAGACTTGATGGTCTCGACGTCCTTATAGGTGACATTATTGTATTCCCTTAACTTCTCGGTTGGGTTTTTAGATTGCCCGTAAGTGGATCGGAACCAATATATTAACTCTTCCCAAGTAAACAGAATCTTAGGAGGAAGGTCAAAGAAACCGGTCGTAGCCTTTCCTTCCAAGGAATTGACGAATAAGCGCATGCAAGTATCATTGTCATTGGCTCCTATGTTATGAAAAGCATTAGAAAATGCCACCAAGTGTTTGTTTGTAGTGACAGTGTTATTTCCTGAAAAACCTAGGAAGATGCTCTTTAAATTGGGAAGTGGACGAGTAGCAGGTGCTAGGTTCAGAGGAGAGGACACATGCCATGGTGTGGTTGTGGCGTCTTCTTCAAACTGAAAAATCCTATACTTTTTAATGACTTCGGTGGGATTTGTGGTGGATTGGACAGGGATATGGTGGCTATATAAGCTACCAATCACTGACGAAGATGAAGACTGAGAAGAGGAAGCACTTCCAGTGCCACCAGATCCACCACTAGATTCCATCTTGTGGATGATAAATGAGGGAAAGAAAGATGAACTGGATGAATCAGACAAAGTTCTCCTTAGAGCACTTTGTTGGGCAGATAACACAATGTTCCCTCTTCCTATTTCAGCAATAGGATTGATTTCAGCTGACAAGCCTCTTCTTCTTCTAGAAGCACGAGAGTCTAAGGACATGAAAGAAAGGCCAAAACTGAAGAAACAAGAAGGTTAATATTGATTTCTAGGTTGTCTACATCTAGCTTCCAATCATTCTTGAGCACTAATATCTCGTTCAATTGCTTCCCAAGAATGGTTAAGCTCAGCACAGGTATTGGCAGTGTCTAAAATGGTATTAAACAAATTCAAAGCAATTTTGCTCTGATCTTGAAGATCGGGCTCAATATTGGGTTGCCTTGTAATAGGCATAGCCATTAAGAAATAAAACAGTCAAAGAATCAATATCAGAAAAATAGATGTATCGATGGAAATCGAGTAGAAAAATTAACCAAAGAGATATCGAAGATCTCCCCAGTATGGTCACCAAATAAATGTTGAGGAAAAGATATGAAATGATCTTACTCAATCATTTTCAGATTCTGCTTGGCTAAAGAAAAATAGACGGGAATATCACCCTATGTTTATAGCCAACAAAAATAACATCCCAACTCACAAGTATTGATTACAAGTGCTTAGGCTAGTCTTTTATAAGTAAAAAGCTTGCTGGAAATTCACTTTTTATATGATTTTATGAATATAAAAGTTGTTGAAATAAATGTAGAGATAGAAGTAAAGACACCAAAATGATAATCAAGACAGATGAAACATAAAGAAATCCTTTATTTCATTCCAATTCACGAAAGATTCATTCTTTTTGCAAAATTTCATACAGAAATTTCAAACCAATGTCAAACTTAGACATCCCCAATGGAACATACAAAAGGACCTCTGACAGAAAACCAAAAATTGAACTCTAAAAGCTGGATCAGCTTGCCACAGATTGTTTCCCACTCAATTCTGCACAATAGCCTTTGTCAGTCATGAAAACTAATTCACAAACAAACAATTCTACACAGACTATCAAATATAGATCAACAGCTCTGAAAAATAAGTGTCTAAATGATGTGATTCAGCCCTAAATCTTGTTGTCTACAATAAGACCCTGCTATCATAAAAAAGAATTAGACTTGTGATAAATTAAGGAATGAATGAAAACTGAACTATCTCAACATAAACTCAAAGAGAAAACCTTAGTAGGCTTCTCCTTATATCCTCCTCATGTTCCTCCCTTTCCTTTTTCCTTTAAGAAAATTAGAATTGGTTGAAGTAGTTGAACCACCTCATTAGTTAAGTTAATTAAAAGACTCAACCAACTTTTTAGTTAGGGGGGAAAGTAATAATCATAATAAGGCTTATAAATAAATAATAACTAGTAGGTGGACCCCTTGTGACTCCCTTTAGCTCTTAAAAATCATAACATATTAGTTAATTAATCAAAACACCCCTCCTTGTGACTCCCATCATCATATTAACATTTGACAATTTATCTCAAAATATTTGAAATTATTTTCAAAAAAATATATTACTCATATATCCAAAGAAAACATGTTGTCCAAAATTTATGAAGTCAACTTTCATCAACCATGAATAACATAAAAACTCAAAAACCATATTTCCCACTCTGAGGCGCAATATTTCCTTGATTATTGTTGTCACCCTTCAATTTTTCTGAATTTGCCTTTGGTTGTGTTGAGCCTTTAGGCCAAATGTCACTGATCACGTGAGAACAATCATCCCTCAAATGCATCCGGGAAGACACGGATTTATCAGAGCCATTGGAGGGTGAGGAAGAGGAAGCAGTGTATTTTCCTTTGTCAATGGCATGGTGGGCCTCGGTTTTCAACCTTTTGCTAGCATGAGAGGATTGAACTGGTGAGTGAACAGGTGCATCTTGGACAATCGGGTTAATAGGCGGGGGAGCAGGTAAGGACAAATTGGGCCAGTCATTGTAATGATCCCAAGCCAAATTCTTTCTCGGAATCACTAATTACTACTAATTTATTGAGTTATTAAGTGCATACAAGATTCATCAACACATGGAGATCACAATATATTTAATATGTAGAAGCACAAGCAAAGATCTGACCTTTTTATTATGAGCAATGTAAGATCAATACAATAGATGGTCGATCTGGCATAAACCTCAGATGGTCGTTCAAGCAATAGATATGAGCTGCTACAAAATGCTCCCGACAATACAAA
>SNQJ01S0123014.1:32794-45444 GCA_010110895.2 Picea sitchensis | reverse complement strand
GTATTGACGTTCAATTTAAGAAATGCATGTTTATTTTTATCATGCCTGACATATGTTATGCATTCACATCATAACTTGAACTAGTATCCATGTACCTAAATTCCACATTTTAACTTGCATGTTTAAACAAACCAAAGAGCTATTATCATCATGAATATACAACAATGAAAGTAATATCATGCAACCCATAATTAGGTCAAGATGTACATATCTCAAATATCTATCCCAATCTAACTGAGCCCAAACAGATGTTAAGCATTGAATTACTAACATGAGTAAACAATCAATGTTCTAACTCCCTAAAGGCCAATATATGGGGCCTTACATACACCCACCCTTCAAGAAACTTCGTCCTGAAGTTATAGTCAAAATGCATGGTATTTACATTTTCTTAGGGTTAACTCTTGAATAATCATTACTTAGTCACTACTTTGACTGTACTATCATAAGGTCATCTCAAAGTTACTATTACGCTAGAAATAAGGGGAAAACCCCTTTAGTATAAATTTTATTTCCCATCTTATTCTTTGTAATATTCATAGTTTTATTAACTAACTCTTTTATGATACTAATTGTTGTTTCAATCTTAATGATAAAATTTCAATTAACTATCATATACTATAAAAGCAAAACTTTATAAAGAGTTGTAAATTTAAGAGTTTTGTATTCCTTAGTTTATATCAAAAAATTAAGTTAAACACCTCAAGAATGATTTCGTTTATCTAAAATTTTATCAATCTTCAACCAAATTATAAATAAATAGGTTTTTATTATTTTCCTACGCCTTGTGTAGGGTTATCATCATTCACAAAATAAGAAAACAATTTCATGGCACAACTATTAAGTATCTTCCCTAATAGAAAATTACATGCTATACTAGTCCTAGTGGGCCTCCACTTGATTAAAAACATGCTAAGTCTTTTAATATATTCATTGTGACTAGCCCTATTTACCAGGCACCCTACTATGTCCCAACTCTATTTTATTACCACTCATAATTAAATTCATGAAAAGACATGCTTCACTTATAGATTTATTCTTCCTAAGTTCTATATTAAAGTATAGTCTACTAATTGACTACCAATTAGAACCTTGACTTATCATTGGTTCTCTAGTTAAGTGCATCTTGTATTGAGTTCAATGTAATTTTCATTAAGTCTTATATACCATTCCACCGGAGATATCTTAATAGTTATAAACAATCATTATTGACTTTGATTATTGAATCTCTAGTTTGACAATACACATGACATCACTCATTATTACACATTTAAACATATTGTCATAATATTTCTCTTTTCATCCTAAACTCAAGCTCTAGGTTCACAACATAGGACCAATCACAATATCCCCTTGATTGTTCATAATAATGTGTAACTAAACATAAGCACCCACAACAATGTTATGTTGTCAGTATCACCATACTAACCTAGGTAATGATTAAATATAATCCACAACTTTTTTTTTTGGTGGTAGACTCAACACTACATTCTCTCTAGGTTCAAGACTCTTTCACACTCATACTTAAGTATAAAAGTGACCCAAGTGTATAAGCTAAGCTTTTACGCTAGCTAAATTTCAATGGTACACAACACTAAATTCTCTATTAATAATATTATTTATTTATTTATTTATTTATTTTGGTGAATTGCCACACAACCTTCCCTCCTTCCCTATATGAGAACAAGTATCACTAGAAAAGTCACAAATCTTCTCGCATGCACATCATATAATACACAAGAATTAGGAATAGGACTCATCACTACTTGCCACTCCTAACATAATCACTAAGGAGAAATTAAAATTTGTTGACCTCCTCATGAAGTCCACCGCTTCTTACCTCGCAAGTTGTCATTGTCTTTCTTGCAATGATGATACATTCTTCACTCAAAGTAATTTTGAGATTGGTTACTTAGGTGACTCTAACCAAGCCCTCTCATCCACTCACATAGTGTTCTTTAACATTTATTAATTCAACGGATTTTCACATTTATTTATCTCGTAATTTTGAAAAAGAAATCTACTTTGTTTACCCATACAATTTCATATTGTCCACATTCTAAATAATTATAACAATTTTAATGTAAACATATTTGTCATCTTTGTCTCTTGTTATTTACTTATATATATATATATATATATATATATATATATATATATGAATGAATAAAATAGACTCATAAACATTTTACTAATACATTGGATTTAAAACTAAATTACATTCAATTTCAATTATATGTATTGGAAAATAAAAATAAAAGAAGAATAAATAAAAGCATAAATAAATTTCATCTAAAAATTGTCATAACTAACAATAATAATAATAATCTTTTGCCATCAAAATTCTCTAAGCAAACACTCAAATTGAGAATTTTGTCATTTTTATGTTGATTCTATTGTATAAATTAAATATATGTTATTCAATATTTACAAGCATGTGCAATATCTTTATAGTTTCAGTGAGTAAATTTTTTTTTTTAATTTTTTTTATAACATTTATCAACATCATATTTTTTTTTTCTTTTGTTTTCACTTACAACGATGAATTGAAAATAAACTATTTATAACTTCAAAATATAAGTTGGACACTTAATTATAGGTTGACTTTTTTTCATCTAAAATTGATTAAACAATGTTGTGTGTATATAAAAGGATTTATGGTGGACAACTTTGTCTCAAACGTGGTAATTAGAGTAATTGTCATATTTTCAACACAAAGGGACTATTTTCTACTCTTTGTAGAGTGTCCCACTAAAAACTTATATATATAAATTTATTTTTTATTTGAATGTAAGACTAATTTCATTACTATATGTGTTTTAAAGTATTTTTTTTTAAATATTACTTATTATTTTTTTTTGTTAACACTTACTCTTTATATATTTATTATTATGAATATAAAAATAAAATTCATAACCATATACACTTTTTATTCATTTAAAATAATTTATTTAAAAAATAGAAATTTATATGTATTTTACATTACTCTACTCCATAGGTAAGAAAACTTTATGCACCACATATTAAATACATTTATAAAATAGGATAAAAAAAAATGAAGTTTATTTAGGCACATTTAGTAGGAGAAATCAATATCCATTAATGTCTCTGTCAGTATTAGAATCCAAGATGGTGATTTTAGATGATCATTTTTAAACACGACTCAGTTAGTTGTTTATTCAATTCATTGTTTATTAGATGTTATGTCAAATCTAGAGAAAGTTCATAGAATAAATAGCATGGTTACGTCCAAGCATCAAAACAAATTGATTTTTAATTACATTCATCAAGAACAATAATAGTAGCACCTTTGTCTTGGCGGTTGTTCATATCAAACGCTGGAGTGATGACAACTGTTTGAACCAATTAGATGGGAATTTCTCATCAGTACGAATCCCTACAGAGATTGGCGAGTGTTCATCTATGGCTTTGTTGAGTCTGGCACATGATAGTTTGACTGGAAATGTACCCAAGGAATTAGCCAAGTTGCATTGCCTGAAAATTCTTAATTTGGCAATGAATATTGTTACTGGAGAATTACCCCAACAATTAGTGAACTTGGCTTATCCATTAGGTTATCTATTATCGGTAAACATTTCCCACAACAAACTTAAAGGGAGGATACCAACAGGTGGTATATTCAATACATTGAACATGACTTCACTCGAAGGAAAAATACAGGCCTATGTGGATCAGGAGTGAATGTTTCGTGTCCCATGGTTATGCCTAAGCCAATAGTTGTAAATCCAAATTCAAGTGGAAGTCCAACCAGAGATTGAATTCAAGTGATTAAATCTAGATGCAACAAAATTGTTCTTAGTGTTTCTGCAATAATTGCAATATCTGCAGTGACTGTGGTTGCATTTGGTGTGGTTGCAGTGACCATCCTGAATATAAGAGCACAGTCCAACTCAAGATCGATGAATCTTCTGCTTGATAGCTTTTCACAGTCTCGTCCACTGATATGAGTCTAGGAAAACTGGTTATGTTTACACCCAACTCGGATCATGCATCTGAGGATTGGATGACTAATTCTCATGCATTGATTAACAAAGATTGTGAGGTTGGAAGGAGAGGTTTTGGGACTGTGTACAAAGTAGTCCTAGGGGATGGGAGGATAGTTGCTATAAAGACATTGATGGTTTCCAGTTTGGTTAAATCACAGGAAGAATTTGATAAGGAGATACAACTTTTGCGCAGAATCAAACATCTGAATCTACTGAACGCCACAATTACAACTTATCATAGATGACTACATTCAAAGTGGAAGTTTGTATAGTTTATTTCATGAAATATCCCAAACAAATCCATCGTGAAGTTGGTCAAGTTGGTTTAATATAGATTCGGGGAGTGCAATGGGGCTTGCACATCTTCACCATGCTTGCAGACCGCCAATCATACACTATAACATAAAATCCAACAATATTTTGCTGGATGAGAATTGAAACCCTAAAGTTTCATATTGAGAGGTCGGGGAAATTTCTTGGTTCCCTATTATTATTTAAGTCGGGATCGAATTACTAATGGGGAGAGGGATCTAGAGGTCCTACCCTTCTGTGTCACTTATGAAGACATCCAAATAGCCATGGCCACTTGGCCGAATCATCTATCACCGCTTACAGATTCGGAGGGTTGCCTTGATAAACAAACGAAGCCAGAGACCAGGCAGGACACACATTACTGAGATGGGCCGAGACTCGCATATTGACAGAGGACTATCGTGCATTCTCTACACTGGACTATCGTGCATTCTCTGCACTCACCGAGAGATTTGATTTGTCAAAGGGCACACTCTCTTTTGGGAAAATGCTTAGATCAGATATTTATTTACCTGGCTTTATTTGGTCGGCATGATATGGCCAACGTCATTCAAATGAATGGAAAAGAAACTGTATGAACACTTCATTTATTCATTTGGATATAATTCATAAGTCTAAAATTTAGCATTTGTTTTATGTATTTGTTGTTCACATACCATAAATTTATTTTCAGATCTTCATTTGTCTTTCACATTTTTGTGGCTGCAATTCATAAATCTGAAACTTATCATTTTATAGTTTGTTTTCATTTAGAAAAACACAATGTAATCATTGTTCCCTTGGCCCAGTTTTAGAACCAAAGCTCCTAGTTTTGGAACCAAAGCTCTGATACCAAACGTAACACCCTTCCAATTAATCTTTCATTAAATACATACACAATAACAACTTTGATTTAGTCTAATTTCATTGAATTTCATTTACAAAATTCTTCTACATTCGTTCAATGATAAATCTAGATAACATGATGAAATAACTAATATGTTAACTCTATGATTTAGAACTTAAAACAATAGTATATACAAAATATCAATAACCAAATACCACCGATAAATACCTCCTCCTTAGCTTGTCGAAGCTCATCGGTTGTAATGTAGTCCTGGGCGCTTCCAAGCATTATTTTCCCTCTTACCCAGAGTGAAACAACGAAATCATCCCTGCCAAATAGGAGCCTAGCCAGCTTCCTAGCTACAAGAAACCTTTCGGTTTCTTGGCCCTCCGTGCCCGTGACTCCAAGAACAACAAAGCACAAATGCTCAGAGAAAACTATCACAAGAATTATATCTTCCAAGAATTTCACAACCTCTCCTCCCCCCAAAAACCTCTCAATCCTCCCTATTTATCAAGTTTTCATACACCCTTCCCCAAGTCTTCTCAACCACCCTCATTATTATCTAACAACCTCCATTATCTATATTTTTGGTAAAAGATTAAAATAAAACTAAAATATAAATAACTTGCATTAAACAACAATAAATAAAATGAAAAGTCTTTCTTCTCATGCTAGCTAATAAATGTAATTTGATAATTTTCTAAAAAAGTACATAACACCCCACCATGCTTATTTAATTCATTGTACCCACCATCTATCAAAGTCAATAATGTATTTAATGCTTCTAGATATTTTGTATGCAATATAATTTACATATTCAATAAACATTCAATTAAATAGTTAATAATTTACTTTAATAATTAATACATTAATTAATTGTACTAGTGTACATAGGTAGGGTATGTGTGCGTAGCTAGCAGACACATATCTCATGTATGTACTAATGATAAACAATCATTGCCTCTAGTGCATAGTTCCTATATGATCACCAAGACATGTAGGACAACAGATCAAGTAATGCATCATTTAATAATCTTAACGAACACAATTACACCAATTCATGAATAACTCATTATCACACTTAAAATATCAATAGGAAATCAAAGAGGGTTTTAAACAAGGTAGGAACCAGGTGAGTAAACAATAGTGGCATCCCTAATCCCCAATCAGTATTCTCAACTAACATCGAAGCATCTTTCCTTCCTAACCTACTTCCATCTTCCATCCTATCATTTCCTCTGTTGGACTAAGCTGGAGTGTCAACTATATTGACCTAACTCCAGATAGAACCCGTAAGCGGAAGTGTCATACATATCGACCAAGCTTCCCCAACAGGCAACTAGCAGTCACCATCACATGTCTAGGGGAGTGTGACTTCACACAACTCTCCCACGACTCTAGGTTTCAGAGGATAAATGGTGGGAAATACCTCCACCCGTCCTTATAGAACTAGGGTCAACACTCTACATCAAGCCCTATTGTGCAACTACTGTTCTTAGAGTCATGTCATCAAACAACCACTCTGGGCAAGTTGTGTGTCCCGTCAAAACTACTCTCACCACAAATCATAGCAATATTTTGAATCATAAATTAAATAATAAGTACAACATATAGAATATACTATCTATTTGATATCTACGATATCCAAGTCCCCTCAACGCTATAGTCATTTGGCTATCGCATAGCTCATTAACCTACAAGTTAATTCACCAATAACTCATATCTATGTATATACATAATAATTTCATATAAGGATCCATATGTGTATTGACGTTCAATTTAAGAAATGCATGTTTATTTTTATCATGCCTAACATATGTTATGCATTCACATCATAACTTGAACTAGTATCCATGTACCTAAATTCCACATTTTAACTTGCATGTTTAAACAAACCAAAGAGCTATCATCATCATGAATATACAACAATGAAAGTAATATCATGCAACCCATAATTACGTCAAGATGTACATATCTCAAATATCTATCCCAATCTAACTAAGCCCAAACAAATGTTAAGGATTGAATTACTAACATGAGTAAAAATCAATGTTCTAACTCCCTAAAGGCCAAGATATGGGGCATTACAATTTCACTTTGTTCAAATCCATTTGATTTCCAACCTGTGGAGTTGACTCTCCACCCATATTCCCCTTACTATTCGTTTCCTGACTAGCAAGATTCATATTCTCATCATCACCAACTTGTTGGCCTGCTAGTGATTCCTCCTAGATGACATCATCCCATATCCTTTCAAACTTGGGAAGTGTCTCATGTTCCACGATGCCCTTGATGAATGGGGACCATGGCTTATAGAAACGATTCAGGACCATCCTCACTAGTTATTCATCTATCATGACCTCCCCAAATGATTCCAAATGATCACGAACCTGATTGATCTTGGTGAGATAAATGGTAACTGTATCTCACCTGGTCATATTGGCATCTCTAGGATTTTCCCTCAACATGATCTTCCTTTTTGCATGAATGATTTGGAGAATTTTCATCAAAGCTACACACATATCCTTGGCTTACTTCTTCTCATATAGGTGATGAATTAAATGATTCTTCACTACATCTAAGATGGTCCTCTTGGCTTTCACATCCTTCTACTCATGGGTGGACAAGTCCTTTGGATCCATTAGTGGGGTCACAATTGTGTTTGAAAAATACCACAACCCATTCTCCATGAGAATCAATGTGATCCTTGTATTACAAGGTATGCAATTCAATGCACCCTCTATCCTATCCTCAAACCTCAAATTGGTTGCGGCCATCCCCAAATCAACATTTTATTAGGAAATACAAACTGCTGAAAAGTGTGCCTTGGCCTTCAAGAATGATAAACTGAATAATTTGTTATTAGTAATTCAAGAACCAAAAATGATCCAATATCCTCTTTTGTCTGCTTGGATCCCTACTCAAAAATCTATTTCCCACTTTTTACTACTCAGATATCTACCCAAACCCTCTACAGTCTACCCACGTTTCCCTTCAACGCTATGGTGCCCTATGGCTTCCCAACGACTTCCCTTTGCCCTAGATCTTTGCTTGATAACAATCTACATCCTTGGAGAACCTTGATTCTCCCTAGTGGCTACTTTTCCTATGACCTACACCCTGGTGGTTGTCGTTCCCTAGGGCCCATGACTTGGTGGTTGCAGTGCCCTGCGACTCGTGCCCTAATGACTATTGCGATAGTCCGTCACTTCTCCTTTGCAACCCAAACCTCCTCCACACACAACCACGCCTTTGCGATCAGTCTCTTAGCACCTACTCTCTTTTCTTCCCATGACTTCCTCTTGGCACCTTCTCCCCCGTCTATAGCTCCACACAACCATATGGTTGTACAAAGGCTATGCAATCTATATGACTTGTACGACTGAACAAATTTCTTTCTTTCTTTTTTTCTTTTTTTACAACCTGCAAAAAATAAAAAAATTCATTGCTCTAAATTTTCGATCTTTGCACTTAGATTCCTTTTCAGAGTCTCTCCTTTGAAACCATGTAAAATTTTCACACCCAACACCCAAAAATTTATTTCCTAGCAAATACCTTGCTATAATAAACTTATTATCCAATTTTTTTGAATAAAAAACACGACTGAGTTTTAATTGTAACAACCCTAGTTAAATAGTTGCATAGGGTTTATCAAGTATAGTTAATTAAATAATTAACTGTCCTAGTGTGTATTAGTTAAATAAAGATTATTTATTAATAATATTAATTAATTATTAATTGTTTAATAATTGATTAATCAACACATTTAAGGTTTGGATAAAGAATTCAAGGCTTAATAACTTTAATTTATTTATTATAAGACTTTACGTAAGACAGGGGATAGGGTATTGAATGGAGGGCTAAGGTAGTAAATGGAGGGATAAGGTAGTAAATGGGGGGATAAGGTGGGTGACCTTAAATGAAGGAGGAGGCGGTGAATGGAGAGGATATGACTGGGCAGAGGCCTTCGAGAGTGATGATGAAATTTTTGGGAGAGGAGCAATATTGCAGGAGAGGACTGTATTTATTGTTGGATATTTTTTTGGTTTTGGAGTTTGGGTGGACTGTTACAGGGGTGCACCAGGTTGCTGGGAGTTTTGGGCTCGGGGGCCAGGAATCCTCATAGAATCTTGGAGCTAGGGAGCCGGACAGGCTCTGTTCCTAGCTGGCAGGGAGGAAGATTCGGTTTTGGAAAGAGCAGCAGAGAGGACAACCAGAGGTCGGGAATTTAGCATCAGACAAAGGTATTTTTATGTACGCGTTCTCATGAATATGTGATGGTTATTTAAATTTATTAGCATGTTGTTCATAAATTTAAATTTTTGCTGCTTATATGCTAAATAATGAAATTGCTTATTGCTTATACGTTGAAATAATCTTAATTGTTTAAATTTACAAATTTGTTTTAGGCTTTGTTAAATTAGGGCCTTACACATGGTATCAGAGCCTCAGTTTGAAGCACTGGAGCCTCAAGGGCCTACCTACAACTGAGTTATACTTTCATTAGTGAACCTTACCTGAACCCTAAACAATTGCAAGACAGAAGCATATTATCATTGGTGAATATTTTTAGCTGTAACTGCGTGAGAGATTTTTTAGTACTACCTGTCTTTGGGTGAACCCTTCACTGATGATTAGGGAGCCAAGAAGAATACTGCAATCCTTCCCTTCATCAATTTCCCCAATCTGAACAACTGCATTAGAGTGAAGAAAGAATACAAAAATCCCCCCAAAAAATACTGGTTACCCATGTTTATTAGACTTTTAGGGAGCCTGTCCACCAGGAATCAACTGAATGGCATAACATTGAAGAAAAAAAAACACACGGACAAAGAAAAATGGATACACCCAATAACTGCAATCAATTTCATGTATATTTAATAGAAAGAAATGTAAACAACTAAACTGATACACCCACCAAACAAACCTAGATCGGTCAATTAGGCAATAGTGAACACTGTCTTCAGAAAATACCAAATCAAACTGGCGTGAATTCAGTCAAAATTGTAATCATTCTAATTCTAAATCAATGAATAAGAAAATATAGAATAAAGAAAGCCGATGTAATCATTAAAATGGGTTGTAATATCAAAAGCCATAAGCAAAAAGTTCATCAAAATAAGATTGTGAAATCACATAAAATTAAAACCCTAGAAGACATCCAACCCATCAAAATAAGAACAGAGACCTTGCATTATAAAAAAAAAAAAACCACATGGACAGCCAAAAACCACTTAAACACCCATAGCAACCTCCTCCAATATACTTTGAAGGTACGAGATTTAGATATTTATATCCAAACTCGTATAATTATGAAGATAAGAGGAAAATCGAAAAACCAAACCTATCAAATATTGCATAGACAAACAACCCAATAAAGCTTCTTGAGTATCAGATGAAGTTCTTTAAACTTTGAAGTTAAAGAACGAATAAATAAAGAAACTAAATACATTGTCAATTAAGAAATGAACACAGTAAGGCCTCAGAATAAAAATGTCATCAAATGATATAATTTCAGCCTATAATTCCAACTAAAATATAACTCATCATTGGCCTGTGAGCATATATTCGCATCCCTGTTCATTCTTGCATAACCCTTAATGCTTTATTAAATTTTATGATCTGGATTCTCGGTTGCCAGTCAGTCATAAACTCGAAAGCTCCCACCCTAGTCACAACAAAAACAAGACCCGTTACTATCAACTAATTTTCAGAGCCTGAATTCAACTGAACGTATTGGAGATGTCTAGGTTTCGAGCACTGTGGCAAGCTGCCTCTAACGCCTCAAAGAAAGGTATAGTATATAATCCCAAACCATCTTTTATTCTCCAAATTAATTCATTGGAAGTTTTTATTGGGAGCGCTCAATGTACATCTGTGGACTAAAGCAGCTGAACACGGTCCATGAAATATTAGTTGTTTTGGTCCGTTCAGATTTTTAATAACAAAGAGATAACAGTCTAGCCCCACAAAGAAGACAAAACAATTCAAATTATGTTTTAAAAATACTAAGGATGATGGAAATGCAGTTAAAAATATGATAACAACAAAGGAAAAAAACCATCGTAGTCTGTAAGATTGGGCCAAATCTGACGATTCATCATGTACAAAATTCTTTCACCTTCCATCAATATATGAAGGCAAATAGGGTTCAAAAAAACTTTTGGTCACTAGGCTAAAAATCGGAAACCTAAAGCGTATTCTCCCGAAGGCATTAACGCTGAGAGAGATTTAGTTCAACACTAACAACATTTGAATGCGCCCGTCGATGGATGGAAACCATGGGTAAGATTCAGGGCTTGGGTTGGATTAGCTGCACTTACAGTGTCATATGGCACTTAGTATCTACAGATCTACTGTTATCCCAAGGTGAAATACACAAACCCTAGCGCCATAGATATAAAATATATATATATATATATATATATATATGAGGAGTAAGGGAGAAAACGGAAGGATACAGAGTAGAAGGAAGACAGACTTGTTTGGTATATTCGTGCGGTGTGTGATTGCAATAGGCATGTTGGGTATCAGTAGCAGCAAAGGGGCGATGACCATGGGAACTCTCGGAGGATTGCACAATGTGAAAGAGGGTAGGAATGCAGCGAAACCTATGTCGAGGCTGAACCACCAGTATTTTCAACCAAATTCGCATCAGGCACTAGGCCATAGGGACGAAGAGACCACAGGTGGGTAGACTTTGGCTCACGACATAGAGCCCAACACCAAGCCCACGATACATTATACCATGCACCGAGCCACGTACCAGCACGCAAGCAACCAAGTCATTAGACACCAAATCCACGAACTAGCGCGAAGCCAATACCTAACTGCATGCCTCATACAATGAAGAGTCGGGTCGAGAGCCAAATCACAACAACACACTACTAAGTTTGCACACAAAGCCCAACGCTCAAGGAAATAAGTCAAGACACAAGTCTAGCCAAAGTGTAGCACCCAAACGCCAAGCCACGAAGGAGGATTCTATTATGTACTCTACGTGTCCAGAAGAAAAGAAATAAACCAGAAAACCAAAAAAAGTAAATTTGGAAGCCAAAAATAAAACAAACCAACGCCCAGCACAACCGCCAAGCCTGCAAGAGCCAAGCTTAGCGTAAGCACCAGTGCCAATGCTCAAACTACGCACGAGCTGCAGGTCTTTACACAGGCCTCATGGGTCTTGACCCCGTGACTGTTGGGAGAAACACTCACACTAGGTGTAGGGAAAGTGGAGGTACCCTGCTAGCCCCTCCACCAGCCAGAAACCAAACACCCAAACCACGAGGAGGAGAAGCCATGAGAGAAGGCCATGGTGGCCAACCGTGTAGCCAAGGACCTCGCAAGAAGAAACGAGTGAGAAAAGGAAGTTTAGGGTTAAGATAGAGAGAGCTCGGGAGTGGGTGTAGGGTTAGGTTAAGGAAAGTTGGGGGAAAAACGAGTGCGGGGCACGTGGGCTTCATGCGTGCCCATGCTTTAGTTATATAAAAAAAAAAGGAATTTGT
>SNQJ01S0123012.1:52995-65989 GCA_010110895.2 Picea sitchensis | reverse complement strand
TTTTGTGAGGCAAATAATTGTAGAAAGATATAAATAACCCCTTTGCTTCACTTTAATTATCAACCTGAGGATCATGTACACTTATGAGGTGTTGTGCAATATGTATGAAAATTACAATTTAATCAAATTAATATGCACTACTAATTCTAATGAAAAATTATGGCAAAGTAAATGATCAACCTTAACAATTCATTCTAATTTACTTTTATGCAATTGAGTCCATGAATTTTACCCTTATCTTTTATGAAAATGTGTAAAAGATAGATGAAGGTATAAGGTCATAACCTCTTGGAGGAAAATTTGATTAAACGAAATCCCTTGGACTATTCATCAATGTGTTGTTCATGGATTAGGAAATCATTACATCACTAGTTATCAGAAATTAGATTCATAGGATCCAATTCAAAGTACTAACCATTATAATTTAAAAGTAATTAAAGAAATACATGGGATCCACATCACAGCACTAAACATTATAATTTAAAAGTAATTAAAGAAATACATGGAATGGAATTGTTTCAAAAAAAAATATAGGAAATGCAAATACTGCTACAAAATTAAATGATGTAAACTAATATTTTGTTTATAAAAAGTTTATCTAATCTAAAACATAAATTCAAAGACAAGAGATGTAAAGAAAGAGGGTTCCTACGCCATTTACTTGAGTGGACACTACTCAAGGAAATTCCTGGAACCCTTGGAAATACTATTCATAACTTCAATAAACTATCTTCTTTTATTTAAATATATCTTAGAACACGATGACATAAAATTGGCTCTTTACTACAATTCAAACTAGCTCAAATAGAAACAATAAAAATGAAATAACAATATCGACTATCCTATTCTATCATCTATGCCTCTATTTATGCGTGAAAAGAGTTATATATAGACATCCAAACAATTCCTTGATTGGTGGGAGTTGTCCCTTAATTTCTTAATATTTGGCATGTTGTTTCAAGGGCATTGTTTCCTCTTTGTCAATTTGAATCTCGGGATTAGAAGGAAATGTAATTGTATAGGGTCTTTATTGCTACCTTCAAGTGATGGAAATCCTAAAGGTTATGAGAGGACAAGATACCTTGGATATCTCACTCATTCAATTGATGGGTCTATGGTAATGAATAAATAGGATCAGATTGCCATATGTCTTGAATCCATTAATCAAGATTGTACTAAATTCCTATTTGTAATTTTGTAAACCACATTTGTCATATGTGTTGAATCCATTGATTAAGATTGCACTAAATTCCTATTTGTAATTTTGTAAACCACATTATATCAAGAATGAAAATTACATGATTTAACCACATAAAAAAGTTTAGATCAATGTTAAATCACATCCCACTTGAGATTCAGTAAATTGTATTTGAATACATAGCATGAGTCAAAATATATAAATTGGTCATAAAAATGATAATTTTCTTACGAAGGTCTTGAGCCTTGGAGGAAAAATGTATCGAAGCTAAGCACAATATGGGCCATGAAAGTGAAAAATTGAGGCCACCTAAAAACAGTATTTAGGTATTCCACAATGATCACTAAACTCTAACTCACCAAGAGTGAGACGATCAAAGTTTGTCACGCACAAATAATCCAAAATATCTGGAATAAGACGATCAAAGTTTGTCACGCTAATAATCCAAAATATCTCGAATATAGTAATAAAACTACCTGAAAAAAAAAAAAAAATATATATATATATATATATATATATATATATATATATATATATGAATGAATAGTAAGATGATTACAAATGAGAATGAGGGCTTTCTTATATACCCACACAGGGGTTCACTTAACCAATAGTCATGTCCTTTGAGACATGTCATTTCATTATTAATAATTAATAATTAGTATTTATTAATTATCATTTAATTATTATGTCATTAATATCTATTTTATATGTATATTTATGTTCATAACATTGCCTTCCCCTTAAAAATGATTTTTCCTCAAAACATAATCACTGGAAGGCTTCCCTTTTAACTTTTTTTTTCTGGCATGCGATGTCTTCTCAAATATTTTTTGCCTGTAGTTGTGACTCTCAACAAAACAAGATGATATAGCCTTTGAATTCCCAAAGTGATGTGTTGCATCTTTTGGTGAGTGATCCATCCCAAATCCACTTTCATTGGAATTGTCTGATGATCGATTATTTAGATGGGGATTCTCATTTTAAGCTTCCCTACAAGTTGTTGGTTTTGTCTTCGCTCTTTTTCAGTGTGGTAGTTTATTTTTTGGTAAGAAGAACATTGTTTATTTTCCTATTCTCCTAGTAATTGGCCATAATGACTCTTGTGATTTGGATGAAAATAAGGCATCCTAATCTCTTGTGACTTTTCCTTGGAATTATCTTCTTTTGATGTTTGTAGTGATTTGTCAATGTAATCATTCTTTTGAATTTGAACATCAACTGACTTTGTATTGGTTCCTTTTTCTATTGTCAAAATTTGAATTTCTAATAATTTCTCTATTGGGTCAATCATTGTTTCCTTGTTGACTAATGATGTTTTGTGATCTATCTCTTCTTGTAAACACTTATTATCATGCTTGAGATTTTTAATCTAAGTTAATAAATCATGATTATGTCGTCTTAATCGTAAAAGTACTTCCTTATTTTCTGACCTATCCTCTTTTTTTGATTCCAAGTTCTCCTTTCTTTCATCCTTTAAGATTTTAATTTGTTCAAGTAACTTATGGTAAAGTTCCTTAGGAAAGATATTTCTTCCTCTTTTGCAGTTAATTTCTCCTTGAGACCTTGATTTTCTTGTTCTGAATTTTTATTCTCTTGCTTGTTGTCTTTTGACTTTCTAATTTTAACTAGTAAATTTTGATTATGATTTTTTAATCGTAATATTTCTTCATCTCGTTCTAGTAAGTATTGGTCCATTTTTTGTCTTTTGGTATTTAGTTCTTCATTTTTTTCGATGAGTTTCTGAATACATTCTTTGAAGTAACAAATATATTTCTCTATTAACCCAGTAAAATATTTATCATTCTGAATTTCAAACTGTAATTTTTTATTGCTCGTTTGATAAATTCCTAGTTCTCCTTTCAATATTCGTGATTGTATTTCTCAATTATCTTGATATTCTTCTATAACAAATGATTTCTCACAAATCGGACAAAAGCTATTTTTATTTTTAAAAATTATCATATACTCTTGAACTTCATTTCACAAAAATGCCTAACCAAAGGGCTACTGCAGTACCGATCAAGGATACTGTTGTAGCTACTGGACGACAAAATGGATTCTGAAATTGATTCACATTCTCTAGAAAAGGCACTGTCAATGATCTCGCGGGTACTGAGGCCATTAAAAGGACACCTAATAATTTGTTAGGGACTGTACGAAGTATTTGGAATACAGGGAAAAGATACCATTCGAGCAATATCTCCAAAGGAGTTGCAAATGGATTTGTTGGTTCACCAATAATTGATGGTTCTAGAACCGCTTATATTATCTCTTTTCCTGGGCCTTTTTAATAATCTTAGTAACTTTTTTTAAAATGAATGATCGTGACGGTTATGGAGATGCGCCTTTTACTCCTCGTAACTTCTTGGTAATTGTTGGTCAACCAACTATTACGCTCATGGGTAGGATTTTACCTTTGCATTTAATAGTTTGACTCTTATATGGCCAAATAGTTGAGTTGGTCAAAGAACCTGACTTTAGAGAAATAAAAAAGGATTTTACCTTTGCATTTAATAGTTTGACTCTTATATGGTCAAATAGTTGAGTAATCAATGGAATTCCCAAGAAAGGATTTTACCTTTGCATTTAATTGATGGCCAATAGCTAGTAATCAGTGGAATTCCCAAGAAAGGGCTCTGATACCAAATGAGACTAACAAAGTTCATCATGCAAAAATAATCCAAAATATCTGGAAAATAGTAAACAAATATATATATATATATATACGAATGAATAGTAAGATGATTACAAATGAGAATGAGGGCTTTCTTATATACCCATGCAGGGATGCGCTTAACCAATAGTCATCTCCTTTGAGACATGTCATTTCATTATTAATAATTATTATTTATTAATTATCATTTAATTATTATGTTAGTAATATCTATTTTATATGTATATTTATGTTCATAACAAAGAGGTATTAGATTACAATGGAAAAAAATCCATGTTGAAAATCATAAAAAATTGATGAATGCATAAGTCATGGTTGGTTTCCATGTACTCAACTACAACTACAGTCTACCTCTTTCTCATATAGTTAAATATTTTATCAAATAGGTTAAATTCATAACCACTTCTATACCTTCTGCAATCATGATCTCTAGCCCGGTCTGCATCAACAAAAGGCTATATGTCTATCAATTTGTTTGGTATAGGTCCTCCTTGGTAGAAAATCGCATAATCTAAATTGTCATGCAAACATATGAAAACCTTCTTTAAAATAGTTAAATTGTGTTCCCTATTTTTGACATATATATGCTCAAATCTCCCGATGCATGGGTAATATCCAGTCTTGTATAAACAATGCCATACATTAAACTTTCAACAACACTTGTATAAGAACATGAGGCATGAACTCTACCTCTTCTTGTGTCTTGGGACATTGTTCTGAAGATAAATTTACATCTACATTAATATTATCCTTGACCAATTTATATTCATGTATATTAAACCAAATTGCAATATTTCCTCAACATATTTATGTGGTGTTGCAATGGGATATCCCTTGTCCTCATTATGGCCAACATTTTTATGGAAAATTTTGAAAGAAGAGCACTTGAATCGTACCCCATGAATCCTAATAGAAAGAAAATGTATGTAGATTATACTAATGTGATATGGACTCATAAGAAAGAAGAGTTCAACAAATTCTTTGAGCACCTTAACTGTCTCTCGGAGCACATTAAGTTCACTATGGAATTGGAGGAGAATAATAACATCCCATTTTGGATATATTGATTCAAAAGAATCAATATGGGTACCATGTCCATGAAGTATACCAGAATAAAACTCATACAGAGAGTTATCTTCATGCAAAATCTTATCACCATCCCACTTAAAAGATAGTAGTTTTGAACACCCTAGCACTGAGAGTGTTACACATCAAATTTTCACACATAGGTACGTCACCCTAAGTGTCGTAAGTGTCATATAAGTCTCTCATACACCTTCACACCATGGAATAACCTATGTCACAATCCTTAGTCAATGTGGAGGAGAAATATATTACATGAAGGCAAAAATACCAAGCGCACATGAATTATTATTAATATTCATGAAAAAAAAATTAATTAAGTGTGAGAATCCACCTCACATTTGATTTCCCATTTTTTAGGGAAGATAGAGGACCTCATTGATGGTTGAAATATTTCCTCTTTAAAATCCTTGAGGGATNCTTAAGAGATATTTTCTCCCTAAATATCTTTCAGATCCCTATTTAGTGGATATGATGAGTGATCCTCCCCATGGTGGTTAAGCCTCCAAATTATGTATAATGAGGGCTTTCCATGGAGGAGGATAGTGGAGATTTGAGGTATCAAACTTATGGTCTTAGGAGAAAGCTTTAGGATATCGAACCTAAAATTTTGGGAGCTTTGTGCAAGGGTTGGAAAAGGAGGACTTGGTGAGGCTGCTACATTTGCATCTAAACTTTGTAAGCACCTTGTTTTGTTCTCATTAATATACATGCTTGCCATGTTTCCTTCAAGTTTGTGTACATTTGCACGGGCTTGTCTCTTTGGATGAATCTAGTTTTAAACTAATCTCGATATAATAGGAAGTATGTTTTGTCTTCGTTGTCTATTGGATTGTAGAACTCGTTGAAGGAAAAGTTGAAGATCAAGTTCAACCCGGACTGAGAAAGGACAAACATCATAAAAAGGTACTCATACTTTCTCTCTCTTTTCCCTTGACTAGTTTAACTACATTTAAAGGAATGTCAGTTTTCAAAGTTAGCATTCTTTCGTCTTGGTCATAGGGGTCTAAGATCAAAGAGGACATTCACCTATCCACGAGGGAATTTTCCTACAACAAAAATTGGCGACTCCACTGGGGAACAACATTGATTTTTCTTTCCTTGGACTGTCCCTACCCGTTTCCAACCTTTTAGATCAGTTTTATTGTTTCTTTATGATCTTTTTCCTTTCTCCCATCTTCACTAGCAATTTCACCAACTTCTGTGAATTATGGGCGAGTTTTTTTTAATTTTTTTACTCTTTTTTGAATTTTGGGTAGATAAACGCTCCCCTGGAGTGCATATCAGAGAATTGATCTCTAATTAGAACTCCCCTACAGTTATTTACAGAGTACTACAATGCTTTGTTCCCTTTAGAGATAGAACGTTGATCTCCTTCTTGGAGGATTTTTGCCCTCCTCTACTCAGATCTTTTCAGTTTGTTTTGTAGAAGTCTTTACCTAGACTCTACATGTTGGTTTGTGAGGTTATTTAGGTTTATATTTAGTACTTATCACTCCTTATTGTCTTGATTGGATCTTGAAAAAAAATTCATAAATGTGAAATTTCCCTTTCTTGCTACTTGGTTTGTCGGGACAGTTTGAATGATTTCTCTTTCTCCCTATTTTTTATTTGATTCTTCTCTGCATTTTCTTATATTCCTTGAATGCTTGTTGGTTTTCAAATCCTTTATTGAGTTCTTGTTACAACAAGTTTCTACTTGTTTTCTTTCAGACCTCACTGCTTTGAGTGCATGATTTGTTTATAGCCTTTTTTCTTTGTGTCTTTTGCATCTGCATATGACTCTTATTTTAATTGAAAGTAGTGGAGCATTAAAGGATTTGTATTTACTTTATTTATACATTAAAATAAAACAAATAATATAGTTTCATTATTTCTTTTGGGTAGTGAAACTAGCTTGCATTTGAAATAGCGAAATTGCATGGTTTTTGGCATTTTTGATCTTGAATTCTTAAAAAAGTTCCCCTGAATCGTGTATTGGTGTACAGAGTCTTTGGATCACTTCTTGAAGATATTGATATTGATGAGTTTAATAAAAAATTTGGACATTGTGCATATATGAATGATAAACGTTTTCTCCTTCTCGTAATGTAGGTTTCATCGAAGTGAAATATTTGCATTCGCATTTCTTTGCATTGTTTAGAGTTGGTCAAAACATCATTTAGTCCACACCATTTTCCTCTTGAGTAAACAACAGCCTTAAAAATCAAGTGCTAAACTAAAATTTATCAGAAATTTTTACATTTTCTGGTAGTAAACCTGCATTAGCTTAGGCTGTAGGGATTTGGAATAGGTTGAAAGGATAACTTTCCAAAGCTATCAAACAAACTTAGCATCATGCTATAGGGAGAGTAAAATCCAATTTTCATATAAGCATATATGGGATCCCCGTCTCACACAGGGGCTACGCACGAGGTCACGTTCGAGAGAGAAACGAATATTATCCCTTTGACGCTTAACCATTCGTAGTAGTCAGATTGTATATTGGAGGTTCTTCTTGAGGTCCAACTATCTTCATTTGGTCTTATTGATTCATGAATTCTGAATCCATTCAGGGTCCTCTGGAGTTCTATCGGTCCACTTGTCCTAACTTCTCTTGAAGGATTTCAAACATGTTATCCTACCCATATGTTCATATTGGACTGTCGACTGTACCCGTCCAGAGGATGAATGTGATTTGGTGACCTTAGTAGAAATAATCCTTAGGGTATTTAAACAAGGTGACAGTGAAAGGAAGTCTTCATTGTACCTGGAACAGACGTTGGTCAAATTCACTCGGGCTCCTTGGAGGGTAAATCCGTGTTTATTGTGTAGAAGCTTGCACTAAGGTGCAAGTCTGTTAATAAGATTGCCAACATAACTCATCCACCCACTCTATCCTAGCCCCTTCCTATATTGATCTCGCGATGTTGGATTTCATCATCGACTAGTGGTTTCATTATGTGAAGGTTTGTTTTATTGTTTGCTTCTCAAATTCGTGGCGTGCGTTGTTTGTTTTCCTTAGTGGACCTTAGTTCAAGTCAATTTTAATGGCATAAACTCCTGTTAGTACCAACAGAGGAACCCATTTTCCCTATGAACCTTTCACCTTTCCTTCTTTTGGAAACGTTGGTCCTCCGTGCATTGCCACACTGAGTCTTCCAGAACTCACGATCGGATTACCATTTTGGTTGTTCCCCAATCCGGTGATATCGAATATTCCGAGTGCTTCGGCTACACCTAATGCTTCAGATGTAAGTACACCACCCACACATCAACCTCGTGTAGAATTTTCTCCTTCTTCACTCATTAAGTCTCCTTCCCTTTCTCCTTCTTCGCCTAGTGAAAGCTCTAAAGCAAGTAGCCAGGTTGATAAGAAGAAGAAGAAACAGAAAGAGAAGAAGAATAATAATATGAAAAGGACCATGCATCCAACCACATCAGATGTTGCATCCAAGCAACTAGCTATTGTTAATCATATTGGGAATGTCGATGAGGTCGAAAAGATTAAAATGAAGAATTCAAATTCCAAATTCCCTTGCAGTCTTTGTAAGGGTGACCACTTTCTGAGGGATTTCCCTGGTCTTACCAAGGTCTTAGAAATGTGGTCTTCCATGTCATCAGCCCATGTTGGACATGCTGGTGACACCCTATCAACTAGTGACGTTAAGGTTGGTAAGAAGAAAAGAACTGTCAAATTTCCTTTCATGTTATGTGAAGGTGATCATTACTCTCACCTTTTTCCTTGTATGAACAAGACTTCTTCTCTTTTGGAAAATCTTCAACTTCCAACTAGTTATCATAAGATTCCTCCCAACCCATCGTTAATTGATGGAATGCTCAATCTAGTTACATCTCCGATCAATCTAGTTGATCAGGTGGTCAACCTGGTTTCATGCTCGGTTGAACCACTAACCAAAGTAGATGATGCAGTTTCATCATCGATCAACCCCACTTTTCATCTGAAAAGTGAAACCCAAGTGATTGATCCAGTCCCTTCATCGGTCAGTCCCACCATTTATCCAAAGAGTGCCAAAATGGTCAATCTGGTTCCATCATCGATCGATCTTACTCCTTCTCTGAAGAGTGCTAAAGTGGTCGATCCAGTTTCGCCATCGCTCGATCCCACTCCTCCCTTGAGGAGTGCCAAAGTGGTCACTCTGATTAAATCATCTGTCGATCCCACTCCTCCTCTGAAGGGTGCCAAATTGGCTGCTCTGGTTACATCATCGGTCAATCCCACTCATCCTCTGAAGAGTGCCAAAGTGGTTGATCCAGTTCAACCATTGGTTGATCCCACTCCTCCCTTGATGAGTGCCAAAGTGGTTGCTTCGGTTACATCATCAGTCAATCCCACTCCTCCTCTAAAGAGTGCCAAAGTGGTCGATCCGGTTCCTCCATCGGTCGATCCCACTCCTCCTTTGAAGAGTGAAATCAAAGTGGTCAATCTAATTCCACCACCCGTCGATCCCACTCCTCATTCAAAGAGTGAGGATGTCGCTCAGGTCTACCTCATTAATACTAATTCACCCGGACAAGGGGGAACTCCGCCCATCCCAATGGCACCCCCTTCAAGCAATCAGACGGTTTTTATTGATTGGAACCATTTGACAAAACCCTATCTTCCTTCTTACGTGCATTTCCAAATCATCATGAAGGTTTGTGATAGGAGTATTCCTAACATTGTAATAGAAAAAGGTGGTTCTGTTAGAATCTTATCCACGAATGCTTGGCAAGATTTTGGTTCCCCGCGGCTTGCGCTCGTGACTCAAAATCTGTTGACCTTTGAAAGAAGAGCTAGTTGAACTTTAGGGATCCTTCCTCAATTTTTGATTACTTTAGGAGGAAAAATGGTCTACGTTGATGTGATGGTAGTTCACGACCCCTTGGAATTTAACATTCTCCACGGGTGAGACTATGTCTATGCTATGAGAGATTTTGTGTCGAATATTTTTCGAGTGATGTGTTTCCCTCACAACGAGAAAATAGTAATGATCGACCATCTTTGATTCATTGACACTCATCTGATGGTCAACCATCCACCTTCCCTAAATGGTCCTTACATGCCAGGGATGTCTACCCCACCACAAGTCAATTATGTAGTGACATGTCCCATGCATTCAACCCTGCACGAGAGGGAATCTCTCCCTTCTCCTAACTTAGATCCGATCATTGAAATGGTCATCTCTTCGATAGGGTTGATAGAGCTATCGAGGTCATCGACATGTATTCCTTCCAAAGTGCTTTTCTTCCATCTAGCAAAGATCTCCTGGAATCCATGATTGACATTTGTCCCTTGACATGTATTCCTTCCATATAATTGTCCTCTTGGAATCCATGATAAAGAAGAGATCATGAGCATATTTTTCCTCTCTGTAGAAATCTCGTTAAAAATGAAACAGAAGTTACAAGCATAGTTTTGATTCTCTGTGGCAAGCTCATTAAAAAATTAAACAGAGGTTACGAGTATAGTTTTTCTTCTCTGTGGCAAGCTCGTTAAAAAATGAAACAAAGGTTACGAGCATAGTTTTTCTTCTCTGTGGAAAGCTCGTTAAAAAATGAAACAGAGGTTACAAGCATAGTTTTCCTCTATGTGGCAAGCTCGTTAAAAAATGAAACAAAATCTACGAACATAGTTTTGCTTCTCTGTGGCAAGCTCGTTAAAAAATGAAACAGAGGTTACAATCATATTTTTTATTCTCTGTGGAAAGCTCGTTAAAAAATGAAACAGAGGTTATGAGCATATTCCTCTCTGTAGCAAGCTCGTTAAAAAATGAAATAAAAATCTGGGGATTGAACATGGAGCCTTGAGCATAGTTATTTTCCTGTGCCAAGCTCGTTAAAAAATGAAACAGTCACCTCTCCCTTTGAGTCGAGTATTTCATTAGATCTCGTAGACATCAAGTAGAGTCTTTATCTATATCTTGTAGATGTCGAGTCAAGTATTTCGTTATCTCTCATATTTGAACCTTATTTTCATCCACCCTTATCCTTTTTCTCCATCTAGTACAGAAATTGGTGATAACATCAAAGTCGGTGAATGAAATGAAGCTTGGGGGGGCATGTCTCTAGCCTTTGATTATCATTCTGGAGTTAAGCCACTAGATTTTCAAGCTAGGGGTAGAGTACCAACCATCCATGGGTATCCCAACCTTTGGAAATTACGTTGGGAATTTACAAGCATAGTTTAATTTTGTTTCAAGCCTGTGTAAAAATGAAACCAATATCGATCTTAATCTTTGTTTTTTCTCACACTCGAAAAAACATGAGAATGTAATCGAGTAGACTTTTATCACTTTTTCGGACTCGTAAAGGTTATACAAAAAAGGAACCCCTTGGAGTCTCCTTTAAGCTATTTTCAGACTCTCTAAAATTGAAAAGATTGTCGAGTGATCTTGCTTCCTTTCACACTCGTTAAAAGGTTTGAAAGGGCATCTTTCAAGTGGTATTTTATCTCTTTTTTGGCCTCACGAGACTAAAATTAAGAAAAATAAAAACCTCAGAGTCGCCTTTAAGTTCTTTTCATACTCTCTAAACATGAAAAACCACTGATTTTTCCTTCTCTGGACTCGCTAAACTACACATTGAAGGGCCCATATGGGACCGAACCCTTACTTATTCTGGTTCATTAAACAAAAGAAGAGGAACTTACTGAAGGTGAGTTATATCGAGCATGTGTTATCCTCCTTGAACTCGTAAAAATAAAAAGAGGTACTCGTCTATCTAGATGGGGGAAAAATTGAAGGAAGCAAGCTAAGCCATTTTTTGGAATCATCAGAGGTCACTCTTGCAGTCTCCCTTGAACACGACACATTGTCTTTACATACATTTTAACCTACTGAACCTCTACACTGAACCAATCCTCTCAGTTTATTTACTCCTTTGGGTCACCCGATGAAAGTCACAATATCCACGGCATCATGTTTTGGTCCATGTCATGTTTCTTTTGTTTGTGCCTCATTGTTAAAGGGAAGTATCTGCCTCACGAGTCAACCATCACAAATTTCAAGTTTCAATACCTGTGTTAGTTCATACTCATTTGATTCACCATCTTACATCTCTATGTCAGTTTTGTGTCGTTGATGGGGGATACATCAAGGCCCTCCTTCGACGAGTCTTTTCCTCTCGACTTCAATAGATCATCCAAGACTTAGACATAGAAACCAGTTAGTACCTTGCGACCTGCATGCCTCAATGGGAGGCCTCCTCGCTTCCTATAGTGGGTTTACATCATTGACCTCTGATCACATGATTCCATGAATGTTCGACTTCATCTCATTTATTCATATTCGTTGGAATGTACTAGGATACCTTGGGATTCATTGACATCATTGGTGATTTCCCTCACACTTGTTAACGGTTTACCTTAATGACTGGTAATCAGGTGGTTTCTACCATGTTCGACATCAAAACATCTATTCACATGGCTAGATTCCTACCACATCAAGATTGGGACGAAGACCCTGGTTTGAGCATTCACTATGTTAAACTGCTTTGCCTAGGCTGCGGAGGAGATCATTTGAGCATGTTGATGTATAGATGGTCACATAGATCCATATTGTATTGGTCTGTGGCTATGTTTTATCATCTCGTAGCTCCATTGTGTATTTTTCATGGCTACGATTATTTCATGTCATGGAAGTATGGATCCACATTGTATCTTTGGTGGCAATATCCTTAGTCAATATTTTTCATGGATCCGCAGTGTATTGGTTGACGGTCATGCTTTGAGTCATCTTGTATTTCAAGCATACGTATTCCTACCTCGAAAATGGAACATATATTAATATTCTTTGATTTGCATCTTCTTCCAGGTTCTCCAACTCCACACCCTTGCATTAAATATTTGTAAAGTGTTCCGGCCATCATTCTCTCTTCCGACCTCACACTTTAGGGGGCATTATGTTACACATGAAATTTTCACACCTAGGTACCTCGTCCTAAGTGTCGTAAGTGTCATATAAGTGTCTCATACACCTTGGCACCATGAAATAACCTATGCCACAATCCCTAGTCAATGTGGAGGAGGGATATATTACATGAAGGCCAAAATACCA